>JASUUL010000136.1:0-122104 GCA_030449875.1 Aegle marmelos
TATAATGTTTGACTTTTCTTTCACAATGCTATCATTTCCATCTTTTCTTTATAGTTGATCATTTATAAAGATAATATCTATACTAATGATAATCTTGTAAGCAGTGGGATCCCTCAAATCATACCCCTTCACTATATCAGCATACTCAAAGAAGATACATCTCCTTAATTTTGGATCCGACTTTGTTCTTTCTTGGGCATTTATATTATATACACAGAACATCTAAATGAATGCAAACGAGAGTAATCAACTAGCTTCTCAGACCACATCTTTATCGATGTTTTCAACCCAATTGCTATAGATAATGATCAATTTAACACATAACAGGAGGTTCTAGCTATTTTTTCCGAAAATAAGTTTGATAGACCAGCAATCCTTAACATGAATCTTATCTTTTCTGTAAGAGTTATATTCATCTATTTTGCCACTTCATTCTGTTGAGAAGTGTATGCTATCATGAACTATCTTTGAATACCTTCTTATTTATAGTATGTAAGAAACTCATCATTTGTATACTATTTAGCATTATCTGTCTTTCAACACTTGATCCTTTTCTCAGATTCAAGTTCAATGCGTGTTTTATACTCTTTGAATACTAGAAATACAACTTATTTTTTTCTTGATTAGATACACCAAGTATCTCTTGAAATAATCATCAATAAAAATCATTATGTATTTTGCACTTCCTAAGGACTTATTTGGTGATTCTCAAATATCAAAATGAACCAAATTTAGAATATATTTACTTATGGTGACAGATGTACTGAACTTGATCTATATCACCTTGCTTGTAACGTGTCTTTGAATGATAAGTTACTTCTAATTTAAGCCTTGAAAGTAGTTTTTGCCTACAGAGAATCTTTAAATCTTATTTTAACATGTGTTCAAGTTTGAGATGCCACATGATCACTGATTCTTCTCTATTTCATACGATACATATATTAGCTTCCTGCAGTGTTTTCTCTTTAAGCATGAATAGATTGGCATTGATCTTTTCTACCTTAATGAATACAAGAGAATCTCTAACAATCTGTATCATCCTATTTTACACTTGAGTTTTGTAGCAAAGACTATCTATTTATCCTAAAAACAATAGATTTTTCTTCAAGGTTTTAACATGTCGTATCTCTTGATTAATGTAAACTATACCATCAAATATTTTTATTTTGAAAGTACTAATACCAGCAATCTCCTAAATATATTTTTATATATTCACTAATTAGTCATCAACGAAACTATTAGTGACTAAGATGCAATACTAAAAAGTTGTCTATAAACCGCTTCATTCATATTCACACCTTTCTCCTTCAACTTTTAGGATTTTATCTTACGGTAGATATAAAAATAATATCAATTCTTTATATGTCAACTAAAATTATTGCACTGTTAAACTAAAATCACCATAAAATGTAAAAAAAAATTAACGATCAATTAATAACTGACAAGTAGTACATGTATGAATGCTTGCTTGGCCTCGAAGGTTTTAGCTTCTCAAACTGAATATTAATGTCAGCTACAACATTGACCTTACGCTTAACCATTATCTTTTGTGTTCACTAAAATTGATCCACTTATCAATAAACACTAATAATGTCATCTAACTCTCTTTGAATTCTAAATGGTTATAAATTTTTACATAACCTAATAATATGCACTAATAGCTTATAGTAAAAGTTATAATTTTATAACATCGTATTAATAAAAAGAATATTATATGTGCCAACTATAAAAGCAAAATCAGCTACCAGCTTTGCTTATAACTTTATTCATAAATGCAATATCAATATAGATAAATCAACTAAGACAAGAACGAATATAAAATAAAGAATTAGAACAATAAAAAAATTATATTTATTTATTATAGACTTCGATCATCAACATAAACCAAACTATATTTTTCACATTTCATGAAAACAAGTCAATTCAAATGTTAGTTTTATAAGCACGGTAACCTACTAAACTAATACGTTTCATTAAAATACGTCAATTTCATATGAATTCCAGCTGGATTCATATACTTGTGCTTTACTCTTAACAAACCTAGCACTTAAACAATATATTCATTCTTTAATGAATATCTTTCAGATATAATTCTTGAGCTCTTTCCTTAATAAAGAAAATAAACAATCCCTTTCATGCTTTCTGAAAATATTTCAAAACTTAGCCTAAAAATATCAACATGAGGAAACAATAACTACATAAACAACCATCTGAAATGAAATTTGATTTTTTTTTATAATAATCAAATTAAACAAATAATAATAGATATGAGAGGTGACTCAATCTTGGTTACATAAAATAGCACACTCAGTCAACAATTATAATAATACGAAACAAAACCCACTATACCCATGTCTCATTACCATTGTTGGACTGCAAAGATGGCTAAGAATGGCTCAGAATGGGTTGATGGGAGCTCGGGATGTGGATTTGCAGGCGCAAATCCTTGCCTCAAGGAGATCAGCTGCCGCATCGTTTGTCGCCGAATTACACCGCCGTAATGGCCTGATGGGGCATGTCGTGAGGGAATGAAGGCCAGGGAGTGAGTGACGAGGGGAGGGAGCCATGAGGTGAGGGGGCAAGTGAAGAAGGAGAAGGAGCCATGAGGTGAATAAAGAGGCAGGAAGACGCCAGAGTAGAGCCCTTTTTTCCTCTGTGTGTGTGTGTGTTGAAAGTATTTCTATAGGTTTTAGGTTCTATAAATTTTTTTTTATTTATTAATTAAATTGAGTCTCAATTGTTGGATTCATTATATTGAATTCAACGGCCATTTTCCTGCATGTATCTGATACATGCAAGGCATTATAGCATGAACCAGTGTTTTTGGGCAGATGCAACATCTAGCTAGCAAGTATATAAATTTTATGGGGATGTGATTGTGTTTGACATTTCTTACACGCAAGTCATTATAGCATGAGTTTTCAACCGTTAAGGTCCAGCAATTATAAGCGTTGTCTATTCTAATTAGGTAATGAACCAATTAATTAGAGTCCCAAGGAAAGAGAATTACACATTGGCACATACTAAATTTTAAACCAACTTCCACTTTTACTAACCTTTTTAAATGTTCACATTTATTTTCATAGTTAACCTTCAAATATAATAAGTTTATAAACACTCCTGTGTCACACATTGAGTTTGGACTGTGTTTAGTGGTAATTTACATCATTAATATTTCTATGGTAAATAACTTTATTTACACAAACAAGTTAGTTGCCCAATTTTTAAAGTGCAATTATAAATTTATCCTCTCTAAAGATAAATTTGTAACCGATGAACGCCTTATCTAAATATGCACTGTTTAATATTTTCAAAGCTAACTTTTTCTCTTATAACACCACCATCAATTCCATTAGTACCATTGTTTACTAGGAGAAAAAAAGGAGCGCAATAAAAGAATGGGTTTTATAATCTATTTTGAAGCCTTGAGTTTATATAAGAAAAAAGGCTGGTTTGATGGAAAAAAAAAAAAAGGACCACAGTATAGTAAATTTTAGTAAAATACTCGATTTTAATATGCAGAAAACTGGTAGTTTTCTAATTTATGGAAGAGTAGAGAAATTTTAGCAAAACAAAGAAACTCCATCAAGAAATAGATGTGAGCTAATCAATATTCTGAGTAAATTTGTTCTTTAGATAAATTTCTTATTTTAGAATGCTTGAAACATAAAATTACGTGGTTGCTTCAATTCAGTTACATGCATCAATCAAGTATCAAATACAAAAAGAAGCAGAAACAATATAGGACATGCGAATTTTCAGAGAGTTAATAAAGCGTAGTTTCAAAAATGAATTGTGCAGCTCGCAAGGTTCCATCAGTTCTTCTATTTGTCTTTTAACGTAATTTCAGGTATGGTTGAAATTAACTGAAACGAGGTTTTTATATGGGTGTCAATTATGGTGCCTCTTAGGTTTTCAATAAATGGATGGGTGTTGTGCTAGCCTTGCTCTCTTTCTTACGCACTGAACTCGAGGAATCAAGCGCAAGTATGATTCAATCAAAATCATTAACCCATCAAACTCCTTGATCTTGTCTGATTTAATTTTTAATAATTCTGTTCGACTAATTTTATATATGAAAGTCTGGATGCTTAAATATGGATTTCATGTGGATTTGTAATTACATCATATGGTATTTTAGTTTTTGTTCAAGTATATAGTGTAATAGTAAATCCATATTTTTTCTTTTCTAAAGTAGATGCTCGTATATATAAATTTACTGCATACACTATATAATTTATACAACAAATCTGCACACGAGGATAATCATATATATAGCCACTTTTTAGTGTAGACATCGATATATGATAATCTTATATATGTAATGGCAATAGGAGACATTACCTACCGAACTGGCTTGTGGTCACTGGTGCAACATACCAACATCTGTTATTAATTAAAATAACTGAGACATTCCAACTCTTACTTATTTTATAAAAATTAAGCTTTGGGAGCTAGCTAGCTAGATTTCTAGCTACGGCAAAAATTAATCATATGTATGGAGATGAATTAAACTACTAAGTTTGTCTTGGTCTTAACTTTTACTTCTCAGAGAACATGAGTTGAAAGAAAATCAAGGTAGGTAGGTGTGGTATTTTAGAATAATGACTACCAAATCAGCAAAGAAGGACTTGGAGAAAGTCGGCCTAAGGAATAAAGTTTTGCAGATTTAAGAATGGTAATTGATCGAGTTATATATCGTCAATAGGCAGATTGAAGTAATCTTATGCCTTTCGATTGCTCAAAAAATTCGGATGATGGATGAAACGATAGAATTAGCTCTTGGGGTGTTGCGTTCCGTATTTATGCACCAAATCAGTCTCAACACGATTTAGGAAGAACTTTTAAGGAGAACGAATTGGGCTGTAAGATTTAAGAGAATAGTGGTGGTCCTTGGGAAAAAAAAAAAAAAATATATATATATATATATATATATATGTTTTAGGCATTTCTATCAATTAACAAAAAAGCAATACGTAAACAGTGTCTTAGGAGGTATATCATTTTTCAATTTACACACAATACCCTTGAAATATCTTTCTATAACACTACAAAAATGACAACTAAATAGGAAATTCAAACAACATTTATTTGTTTATTTATTACGAGGAGGAACAACTTGGTGAACGCAATCATGCGCCTTAGAGTACACAGTTGCACACTTGTTTTAGGGATCTAGTACAGTCTGTACACACCAAAACAAAATCCTTATTATGAGTAATGCAACATTTACATAACTAAGGAACGGAATAAGAAAAGAGAATGGACGATCCTTAGTCATCCTCACCAAATTCATCACAATCCCTATAAAAATGTTGGACAAGTAATATTGGGTATTCAAATCGATCACTATTCATCTTCATCCATGTCTCAGCAATCAAATCATGTATATATAAGTAATTTTACAAATGTAGGACGAGCCAGGCTTGATACTAATTATTATTTTTTTTTTTCACTCATTCTAGTATTATCGGGTTGTATTTTAAGCAACTGAGTTGTGTTTCTCCGTTATTTGGAATTTCCCTGAAGTAGATTTCTTTTGATCTTGCTTGCTTAATTAAGGGGAGTACATGTAGTTCTCTAGCCACTAGAGATGGAGCCTCTTTTTAAGTTTTCATTTCAGATTACTGATCATGTATTCGTAAAATATTCAATCAAAGAATTGATTTTGCCTTTTGTCTTGTTCTGTCTCTATTGATTCTGGATGATAACAAACAAGAACCAATGTTAATCTAATCATTGAAAGTCTACGATACAACTGCGGAGGTGGGTGAGCTCAAGAAATTTAAATTTCTTTGAAAGCTAAAGATTTACAGACTGAAAGGCTTAAAAATATAAAAGTTTTATACAACATTTGGAGAGCTAGACAAAATAAATCACAGAAGTCTAATATTTTAAATGAGACCAAAAAAACAACTTTAGCTTGATTGATGAATCATAGCAGTTATCAAATTTACATAAGGCAGTTTAAATGCAAAATCGTAGCCCTAATCGCATTCATAATGCATTTAAGACTTCAATGGGTGACTGGATATGCACAGTGGTCTGCAAAGAGATGGTAACAACTAACAATGAAGATTTGGCGCACTAAATTTTAGTATTATTAGTACTACTGTTGATTTAAAAGAGATACCAGATACTACTTAATAAAGTCATCACAAACGCACTGTAATGTAAGCAAGATATAAAGATTGCCCATGCCAAGAGAAATACATAACAGGTGAGCTAGGCAGATCAGGCATGCTCTGTCACAGCAGAACTTTTTCGTATATTAAATCACTAACAAAACATTTTTACAATCATAACTAGGCTTGCTATTTTCATTTTAGATTAGGGACAGGGAGTATAGCCTTATCGAGTCAGAAACAGGATTTTAAGAAGTCTAAAAGTCTAATCTCCCAATGGACCACCATAGAACCATTCAGAACACATGTCAAACGACATCGCATAAAGGCAATCTACCCTACAAGCCAAGTAAAGACATTACAAAGCTCGATATGCAATTCGATAAAAATCCTGAGTTCTGATTCAGCAGTTTTGTGTATATATATAGGTACCTTCTCTTTACCCTTTGAAGCCTCAAAGAAGCCAACTATATCGCAGTGAAAATTGCTTCCAATTAAATAATGACTGAATATTGAGAAATTAATGGGTGAAGTAGGACCGTAGTTAAAATAAAATAGAAAAAAATAAATCGAAATTTATGGTTTGATTTTTATCCTCAAATCATGTGAAGACGAGAATAAAATATTTTCTTAGTGAAAAAATTATAAATATTATGTTATTTTAACTTTCAGCTTTCATCCAAAGCGGCAAACCAAACTCTCAAATCACTAATCCCATTTCAAGAGTTTATTAAACTCTTATACTCTAAATTCTTAGCCTTTTAATAAAAAAAAAGAAATTAAAAAATTAAATGCTCGAATGCACAGAAAGCTCTCCTTTTATAGCCAAAGTTGACTATTGGATTTTTTTCACTTCATTAAAAAGCTAAAACTACAGATCAGTAACGTAATTTGGATGGAGCAGGGCAACTTATAGGAAAATGACAATGAGACCCCCAGATTTTATCTAAATATTAAACGTAAACTATATAAGTATTAATGTAATATGTTTGATAATAAAGGCAACAAAATTGAAGCACAATTAGGAATTATTAGGATCTAAACATACAAGCACCGAAAATACACTCATTCAGATTTCCCAAACATACAAAACCCTGCATGGACTGTAGTAAATCCTCCATCTACGACCAAATTATGCCCACTTACATAGACTCATCACTTCCCAAATAAAGAGCAGCTTCAGCAACATCCTCAGGCTTAAGAACAGTCCCACTAAGATTTGAATAAATACCACTCAAATCATCATCATCAAGCTTGAGAAAATCCTTAACCAATGGGGTTGCGACCACATAAGGTGACACACAATTCACCCTACGGCATAGCTACATCCTCAGGCTTAAGAACAGTCCCACTAAGATTTGAATAAATACCACTCAAATCATCATCATCAAGCTTGAGAAAATCCTTAACCAATGGGGTTGAGACCACATAAGGTGACACACAATTCACCCTATTGCCAAATCGTCCAAGCTCCACAGCAGTCTTCTTCATCAGCCACACAACCCCATGCTTTGAACTTGCGTATGCATGCGTTGCAGCGCCACTACTGGCTACGCAAACGCTTGCAGTTGAAATTATGCTATCGCGTCCGGCGGGTTTCATCGCCCTAGCAGCATGTTTCGTCCCCAAAAATGCGCCAACGAGGTTAAATGGAAAGTATGCGCTCAAATTCAGCCTGATCGTTATCGAGTATGTTAGGCTTGGCTTCATCCACAATGTCGGCCTTATTGAACATAATGTCTAGCTTTCCGTACTCAGAGACGGCCGTGTTAACGGCGTTTTCCATTTCTTTCTCTTTGGTTACATCACAATGGACATAGGAGCAGCCGTTTGCTGCTGATGATGAAGGGCCTATGTCTTTGCACACAGATGCGCCCAAGTCATCTTTAATATCTGCAATGAGTACTTTAGCTCCGTGTTTTGAGAAGAGCCTTGCAGTGCTTTCCCCGATGCCGCTTGCTCCCCCGGTGATAAGTGCCAACTTGCATTGTAGCCTACGCAACAGCAAATTAGCACTCACAGTTACAACATCTAATCACTCTAGCTAGTTGAGAGTCAAAACTTGGAACTATAACTTAATTAAAGCTTAAGCTTATTTGACAAATTAAAGCTTAAGCTTATTTGACAAATTAAAGCTTAAGCTTATTTGACAAATAGCCAGGCAAATGATATTTGGAATTGGTAAGAGATTTGAGCAAACTAAACCAATTAACCTTCTTGCTGCCGCTGAGACAATTGAAGCACTGCCCATTGTTATAGCACGCACGGCAACCAAAAATGAAGATCTATTTTATTGTCTTGCGGGTCCAAAAGGATGTTATTACGAAGCAAGTTTTATCTTCTCTTTCTGAAAATTGAACTTGGCGATCTCCACCGAATCAGTACGACGTCCATCTATACTTATCCACATGACTTCTTATGGATCACGTGTCACTTTGTTATAAAGGACGTATCTATTTAACGCATGTCGCTGTAAATACAAGACACAGGAACGTGCAATATTGCTCCTTTTCTATTATATTTTTGCCACGCGTTTATGGACATTATCATGATATGTTGAAGGTCAAACCTAACTTCATAATTAGAAGTGAACAAAAAAAAAAAAAAACGATATTTTTGAACGAACACCGGAAACTTTTATCATCCACTCCACAGATTATATATGAAAAAAACTATTAACCATGCATAAAATTTAACACCAGCATGTTAAATTCTTGCAATGAGTTTATGGACATTATCATGATTTGTTGAAAGTCACACATGACTTCATAGCAAGAAGTGAATAGAAGAAAAGATATTCTTGTAAGAGCACCTAAAGCTCATCACCCATTCCATAGATGAGATCTGAAAACCTATTAGGCACACATAAGATTTAACAGTTATCATATAGCAAATTAAATCCTTGCCATGCGTTTGTGCACATTATCATGATTTTTTTAAAAGTCATCTAACTTCATAGCAAAAACTGAACAGATAAAAATATATTTTTGGAAGAGCGTCTAAAATTTTATCGTCAATTCCATAAATGAGATATGAAAAACTATTGCCATACATAAAATTTAAAACCTATTACATAGTATACTTTATTTGTTGTCATATATCATTAGAATATGAATTATATACCCCAATTATATAAATAGTAACTGCTAGACTATACGCACTTGATCCAACGCCGAATATAAAATTATTGTTGCATGTAGATAATTGTCTGATAATAACCACGACATCACCAACTACTAATCCTCCTAATCTTAAAATCTTTTTCTCGTGGTGGAAAACTAGAAATTAATTTCGTTCATCATTTTGGAGAATGGTCAACTTGTTTTGGTCAAGTATTTACATGCAGCATAGATATGCAGCAGCAGAGAACCCTGCTGCTGATACCGGAAAGAAAACTGGGACACTGATGAGCGGATAATATTGCTCACTCTCTATAGTAATAAAAAACAATGATCATGTAATTTTCTTTTAATCTTAAAATTCCAAATTTTGGTAGTTTAAGCTTGTTTTTTATTTCAATCATGGTGGGTAGTGAGAAATCGAAGGGAAAGGAAGTGGCCAAGAAAAGAAAGGAATCTCATGGAGATAATCCAGAGTTCATAATGACCTATTTCTCGACTATACTGTTTTGGAAGTGATTTCTTGATCTTTTCATGTCAAGGTCGGTTCTTACTTCATATTTTGTCAATCTTTGAAATTTAGATGGTTTACATATATGTGATAAATCCTTAGTGCCTTAATTATTACTATAGGGTGAAAAAATGCTTTAGTCATTAAGGAACCATATTATGAGGCTTTCGTTCAAGTTTTTTATTCAAAATATGGTTATTTCTTCACAATCTTTGAATAGAATTATTACAAATGTTAGGAGAATTCCTATTGAATTTGATGTTGTAGATTTGAATCGGATTCTTAGAACTCTTAATAAAGGATTAAGAGGTGTACACTACTAGAGTCAACTTTATTATTTTTGGTATTTTGTTAAAGATGCCTTTAGAAATATCTGTAGACATTTCGATTTATCCTCTGAGTTTTGAAAATCCACCTTAAAATCCTAGGCCTTACCATTTCAAATGAGAATACTTCATTATGCTCTTCAACATGTAATAAGTCCTAGGGGTGGATATAGTGATGAAGTTACTCGTTTAGATATTATTTTATTGGATTGTAACCATGAGGGTAGGGTATTAAATGTTGGATACTGTTGTGCAAATTTTATTGAACTCGCAAGCGCACGAATCTATTGTAGAATAGATTAATGGTGACGAGTGTCGATCCCACGAGTAGGTTGATTTTAATTATGTGCAGAATTAATTTTCTAACCGACAATTAAATTATGGTAAATTTTTCTAAATTGTGAATTAAAATGGCGAGGAGTAAATAAAAATGAAATCGTAATAATGAAGCACTTAGGTATCAGGATCCGCATCAACATGCTCCACGGGCTAAATATTTCATATTAATGCTAATTAAATCATAAGGGAGATTCCACACCTCATAAACCACACTCCAATAAATATGGTGCCAGGGCTTATTGTGCCAAATAATAATAACCTTATACTAGGGTGCCGGTTTAACCAGGGGGTATTTAGACAAGACTATTATTATTTATCGACGAAAAGTCAAAACAACCACAAATATTAGAGGGGAAGAGAAAGTAAATTTACCAAATTAAGCCCATGGGACAAGTTGAGACTTTACCTTCAACCCAAGCTTAAAAGGAAATTAGCTACTCATATTTTAACTAGGGATAAAAATGAAATTTTATTAAAATACAAAAAAAATACAAGAAGGAGAAGGAATTTCAGAAATCTAAGCTTAAAAATAAATTTATGGGTGTCCAATTAGGGGGGGAGAGCCCCCTTTTTATAGATACATTGAGTGAATCATGACCATCGGATTAAAAATAGTTCGGACACTCAGGATTGCGCCATGACATCAGTCAATAGTCAACAGTCAACGTTTAAACAGTAACGCTGTCTGAATAGTAAATAATCCAATGTATGCGCATGTACTGTACATACGATTTTTGCTCCACTGAGATGCTGCCACGTCATCGATCTACAGTACATAAAAAATTTAGCCTAATAAGATCGTGACACGTCATCAGTCGATGACACGTCATCTGTCAACGCCACATAAGCAGTCAATACTACATAATTCGTCTAATCAGATACTGGCACGTCATAGGTAGTTGCCACATCATCAGTCAGTATATATAAACAATGTTGTGAACAGTACCATGAACAGTACCGTATATGTGAACAGTGACTTTTTCTCTTAATGCTCCTCTTAAGGTTTTCGACCATCCAAAGTTCAAATATGACGTCTGTTTTGCTATCTGATCACTCATTCATTGTGAAACGATTGTGATGCCCCTAAAATACATAAAATACATAATTATAATAAAACACATATAATTAAATAACAAAATACTTAAATAAATAAAAGTAGCAATGTTAGTGAGACTTAAAGTGTAAAATAATGATTTTCTCCTTTATAAATATACACTTTTTAACACTCAACAGATACATCATCCTTTAGCAAATGTTGAGTGTTCCAAATTTTTCAAATTGAAAACTTCCTTATGGTAGTATTATCACCCATATTTTAAAACACTTCCATGTTTTCTTGACCGAACCAACCGTTATGATTCTTAAAGAATTAGGTAATGATGCTATAGCAAATTTAGGATTTGTATATTACAATGGTTAGTGGTATAAAGATAAGAGACTCAAGAAGAAAGTTTCTAAACTTGCCCCTTTAGATCATCGATTCTTTAACGACGTTCTTAACCCAGATGAGCTCCCTGATCTCAGTGCTCCACAGCCCTCACATCTTCTAACTCTATAGTGTTTTGTTTTAATCATTTGTCATTCTACACTACATCTTCATATGCATTGTTATCATGATTATGGATGCGTATTTGAATAATTGTGGATGTATATTAATTGATAGTTGGTTGATTCTTAAAGAATTAGGTAATGATGCTATAGCAAATTTAGGATTTGTATATTACAATGGTTAGTGGTATAAAGATAAGAGACTCAAGAAGAAAGTTTCTAAACTTGCCCCTTTAGATCATCGATTCTTTAACGACGTTCTTGACCAGGATTTCTTTCGATCTCAGTGCTCCACAGCCCTCACATCTTCTAACTCTATAGTGTTTTGTTTTAATCATTTGTCATTCTACACTACATCTTCATATGCATTGTTATCATGATTATGGATGCGTATTTGAATAATTGTGGATGTATATTAATTGATATTTGGTTGATGTTTGCTAGATAATATGGATTTTATAACTCTATGGTTAATTATATACTCGAGTTTTATATGTTTCTTAATTAACCATTTCTGTTTATTGATCTTTACTTAAGTTATTGGTAATTTTGATAATGAAAAGAGAGAAATCATGTATTTTGAATTCTTAAAAACAGGTAATTTGTATTTTTTATCTTGGAATATTTATGCATGGTTTTGAAATATTAAGGGGGAGCATATAAATTGTTATAGCTTATAAATTCAAGGGTGGTTTGTTTAAAATTTGTTACAATATGTTGATTCATGTATGCCATGTATTGAGGGAAAGTATAAATATTAAAATACATGAGATATTTGTCATCATCAAAAAGGGGGAGATTGTTAGCCAAAAGGACTACACATAATGTAAATTTGATGATAACAAACATGTATGTTAATTATTTTCAATAATATTGTATTTCACATTTTCACTAAGTTCTTGAAGGATAGTATTTGTATAAGTTAATTAAGTGAAATCAAGTTCAAAACACTTAACGGACAAAACGACTTGATCAAGAATAAAGTTTAGAACTCAGACTCAATATTGTGAAAATTCTTATAAAGCCAATATGATTTAAATTATGCAAGATTTCTCATTTTAGAAGCTAAAGTTTATAAACAATAAATTATTATTTTTCATTAATTTGAAGTGTTATAATCATAAATCAAGTATTTCATATAAACTAATTGATTTTCAAAATGTGGACTAAAACGAAACTGTTTTGCAATCTTTGATATAATAAGTATTGTTTTAAATATTAATTTAGGTTTATTTGCCAAATTCTAAAATATTTTGACCATATCATAATTTCTTAAATTTGTGGGAATGAGAAGTATTATTTAGAAATTCTAAAATTATACTTATTTGCAAAGATTTTTGACATTTTAAGTTATAGTCTGATGAGAGAATATTTTAGATAAAATTATAATTTTATGAGCAATTTGTATTGAACAACTTCAAACTATTCTAAAAGTAGACCTATTTATAAAATTTTATGAGTTTTTATGCTATGGTATAATTATAAAAAGTTATAGGTGAAAGTATAATTTTATGTACAATTTTATTATAGCAAAATTTAAATTTAATAATAACCATTGTAGTAAGCGATTAAGCTAAGAATGTCAAAATATTTGTGTTTGATTTCTCTTCCTTTACTCTTTTATTATTGCACTTAATCAAACTTCTTATTTTTAATTTTGTTAGGATAATAGATTAAATAATTGTGTGGTTTACTTAGTTTGATTTGAATACGCATGTTGCTTTGAGTTTGCTATAACATTTTATCTTAATTATATGAATTTTAATTCCTTATTTCGATTGACTATTCATTTAATGGATACAAGCTAAGAACAAACCTCATAACTAATGAATGGATCACATTGAGAAAATACTTAGTCTTAGATAGCGTGTCCTAAATTGAATGAATCTCAATTTAAATAGGATCATACCAGATCTAAACTTAATAATGAACTAGACTTAAAGATTTACTTTATAGCAATTGGTCAATGTTAAGTTACATTAGGTATAAGATACAACAAATAATAGCTGAGGATGTATATGGGATTCCACCTAGTGCTATAGTAGATATTGTAGCAACTGTACGGTAATTAAAAAAAACTCAATGCCATTAAGTAAGTTTATTCACTCAACTACTCTATTCTCATTGATTGCAACCTTGTATTTGAAGTGATAATTTATTTAATTGCATTTTGTTTAATGCATTTTATTTCAATTAAGTTTATTATTTTATTAGTTGTTTTATTTTCATTGAGAACAAGACTGTATTGTTAAGGTTGCTTTAGTGAATGTACTAACATAGTCCCTGTTGACACCTATAGCATTAGAAATTGCATACCAAAGATTTTTATAGGAAATGTGAACATATTAAAGGAAAATGTAAGTTTGAAATCTTGCCTTTGTTACTTATTTTCAACTATAAACATATTATTTACAACATTATTTTCATTTTCTTAATTGAATTTAGGGGGATAATTGAGTAATCAGATAAGGATCTTCTAAAGGTTTGAAATGAATGGGCTACTTTATATTGGTACCTTAATCATTTAGTTAAGAAAATAGGTACATATCAATTGCTTAGTAAATAAATTTTCTATTACTAAGTTTATATTAGAATGATATTTAATGTTGCTACTGTTATTTTTCCTTTTTTCTTTCAAGGAGTGTTGCTATTGTCAAGGTTACTTGAAGCTAATTGCTACTAGATGCTGCTGATTTTCTAATGATTTATGCTAAGCTCATTAAAGTCATTGCTACTAATTTATGCTCTAACTCATGAAAATAATTTGGTTATTGTAGTTTCTACTTTTAAGATGAACAAATTTATGCATGTTTGAATGTTTATGATACTTATGGGTGAGTGTTTATTTAAAGGTGATTAATGATTGTTTTGGTTAGTGATTGTTTTAGTTTATACCTTGAATTCTAGTCTTTCTGGATGATACTATGTTGTTGGATGATTATGATACATCACATATTTGAAATGGAGCTTAATGACATTTATAATCAACTAAAAATTTGATTTATATATTAAACAAATTTTATTTTCTCTCCAATAGATAGTGACACCAAATTAGCATCCTTGAACACTATTCCTATACAATTAAAATTTGATTAATGCCCTTACATAAGAATTTCTTTGATACTATTGACTTACAAGTTCTTTGATATCGTAGAATCATAATTTTGTTAATACTTTAGAGTTATTATGTATATGATGTCATAGCATCAAAATGTTTTTAATACCATAGAATCATTATATACCTAATGTCTTAGAATAAATATTGTTTTAATACCATATGATCAATATGTACATGATGTCTTAAAATCAAAATTCTAGTGTAACACTTGCACAGGTTATAAGACACTAAAACTCAGTGTTAGCAAAACATATTACTAATACCATCATAGTATCAATGAAGGTAATTTTCTACTTATGTGTACTTCTAATTTATTTTCAATTGGATACATAAATAGCTTTATACCTAGGTTGCACTAAATACATAAAATTGTTAGCCTTTGATGGACTTTCGTAGATGGATATCAAATAGGACTTTGATGGACTTTCGTAGAAGCTTCATGACACGTTAACGAGGGATAATGTACTTCTCATGTCAATTTACATGGTGAGAAAACTCTCTGAGGCATTTGACTAAGATTATGAGAATATCTATGCATAAGTGAATGATTGTAAGTTGTTCATAAAAGAGAATTAAGAAATGGATTGTTGTCCAAAATATGGTTCTTTATTTCAAGATAAAAGGTGGAAAGGCATTCTAATAAAATAAAAAAGGCATTCGAGCTAAATTTGTAAGATATCTTTCAGTACTACCAAACTTTAGAAGAATTTTTAGGTCTCAAAAACTAGGGAAAGACTTAAGGTGGCACTTTACTCATTAAAGTGAAGATGGTAAAATGCATCATGATGTGGAGTCTTTAGCGTGGGATTTAATTGATCATAAAGAACCTATATTTCCAAATAACCTATAAAATCTTAGGCTAGGCCTACTTTTTGATTGATTTAATATGTTTTTTTAATTTAAATACTATATATAATTGTTGGTTTGTAATGCTTGTCATAAACAGTTTATTAGAATACTCATTAGAGATACACGTTTAACCACAATGAAATATTCTTATTAATTGTAAAGCTATCTTGACGCAGTCATAAGCTACAAACATACACCTCTTATAATTATTAATTTCTGTAATTG
Organism: Aegle marmelos; assembly: GCA_030449875.1. Classification (NCBI taxonomy): domain Eukaryota; kingdom Viridiplantae; phylum Streptophyta; class Magnoliopsida; order Sapindales; family Rutaceae; genus Aegle; species Aegle marmelos. Next base: position 16,161 of record JASUUL010000136.1, read on the forward strand.
TGTATACATTGGAAAGAGCTCTAATGAAAATAATATGTTACTTCACCACAACCTTTTCAATTATCATTTTTATTCATATGAGATTAGAGCATTAATACTTAAACGAGTCATCAATGGCCAACTAAATCTCTACTAGTTCTTCCTTCACTTCATCTTCCACCATTATTAGCCCAATTGCATCTACCAACAACTTTACTTCTATTAATGTTACTTCCCAAGCGGGACTCAAATTTATGCTCGCAAGTTATACCTCTTAGAGAAACCAATTTGATTTCTTCTTATGGGATATAATTTAATGGGTTATCTTGAAGGAACATTAACTTGTTCTTAACCTATCCTTATAGAAAATGAAATAAGAAAAGTCAGCTACAACTAATCCTTCTGAAACAATAACTAGGCAACCTAGTAGTGGGTGAATTGGATTTCTAAAAGTTATGCAACACTTAAAAAACCTTAATACAAATTTTAAATAAATTCAAAACAACAATGAAAAAACCAACCAAAACATAAAGAGATAAGGAAAGAGAAAGCAAACATAAAATTTTTACGTGATTCAGCCAACCCTACTCATGTTCACACCTCAAAGCACATTGGGCTTGAATATTTTACTATCTAAATCTCCAAGGCTTCAAGAATTTTTATAATTGACTTTATAGGTGTTAATAAACCTTTACAATAAGAGATTATCTCCAATCCCTTAAACCAAGTGTATCTCAACATTTATAACTTCTCGGAGATAAAGATTAAAAATTAATTTTCTCTTATACAATGTGTTTGATTACAAATGAAAGCCCAATGTGTGAATCAAAGAAACAAAAACAAGTGTAAAGCTCAATAATAAGTATATTCTAAATAGCAAGCTCAATGATAACTCTTTCATCTCTTCTTGTTTGAATTTGAGTGAACTAATTTATAGTTGGAGTTAAAAACTACTGTTGTGGACTTTTCTAGAAAAAATTGAATCACTGTTAACTATTATCGATTAACTATTATGACTAGTCCAAATGACCATTGGTTGAAAATTCAAATAAATAGTTCGCCATTTGACGTTATCGGTTAGCCATTTATTTTTAGAGACTTGCAAAAAAAAAATTTTGACTATCCGCTCTTTATAAATGGTTCACAGTTACAATCTGAAAATCATCGGTTCATCGTTTTTTGTAAATGGTTCACTATTATTTTCTAGAATCATCATTTTGTCAGTCCTTTTAGAATATGCTTTCTGAAAATTATTAGTTTTTCATTTTCAACAAACAATTAGTTGTTGCTATGATGACTACTACAGTGAATTCTTTTCTAAAATTATAATTTTACTTCAAAATTTTTTGTATTTATATTATGGTCTAAATTTTCATAAAACTTTACGAATAAGCCTATTTCTAGATTTTTAGTTAATTTCAAATTTCTCAAAACATTTTCAATTAAACGATGAACTTGAAAAATAACTAATTTCATGAAATCAATTTTCCTTTAGGTATAAAACCTTTATAAAATCAAAATAATGATTTATAAAAAAATAATTTGAACTTATAAAATTTAATCATTCTTAATCTTGTTTATTATCATCAAAATTAGCATTATGAATATATATATATGTTAACAATCTATCCTTTTTTTATGATGAATAATTTATAGGTATGTAAAGAATAATTCTACAAATTACTCCTCTTAAATATAAGCTCCCATTAAGTATATTATAAGTTTAAACAACTAGCCAATTAACAAATCTAAATACATGTATTCTTCTGCTCCTTCATTATAAAAAAGAAAAAGAATAGCAAATTTGTTACCAATGTCATAACAAATTTCAATACATGTATTCTTCTACCCCTTCATCATAAAAAAGAAAACTTAAGTGAAAAATAAGATGAGTAGCAAATTTGTTACTTATGTTGTTCGAGTAAAAATTTTGACAAAATATCTACTTAATGGTGAGCATCATCTCAAATAAAAGTTTAGTAATATCACTCCCAAATTATCATAAATCATCATACAAACCAACTCCATACATAAATCATCAACACAATCCATCAACCATAAAAAGATCATGAACCATTATTCTACAAATTACCAAATCAACAACTCATAACATAAAATTATCATATAAAGCAATCATGTAATCAAATCATCAGCATATTTCAAAATCAGCACCATAGTCACATATGAATCATCAAAAGAATGCTCAAAGTGAATGTTATTCTCCCTCTTTTGACATCATCAAAATGGTATATTATTTTGTCCCCCCCTTTGGACAGTAAAAATGTTCAAAATGCATATTATCCAAAATAGAAGCAAGAAAAACTAAGTAAAGTTGTCGAGGTAGCTCCTGATATCAATAATCAAGAAAATAAGTAATAAATTACGCAAAGACATGCAAAAGTCATAAGAGCATATTATCTATTATCCAAGCTCTATAATTACTAATCATATTTTAGAAACAAAAATAAACAAACTCATCAAAGATCTAGTGTGATATTTCAATATAATTTAAAAAGTACAATGTAATCATCAAAGCACATTCTTTATCATCAAAACTTAAGCAAAGAATAAATATATAATAGCAATACATAGATTATCAACATCAACATATCTATTAAGATAAGTTATCATATGAGTTGAAAGAATAAGTGATCAAATTCATAAGTAAAATAAGTCATATATATCAATTTTATAAATAAATAATGATATAACACAATTAATGGCACCATAATTCATACATACATAAGTGATGAATAATTAATATTTATAATGATTTAGAAATATAAAATAAGTAAGAAAAATATAAAGATAATGGATTTTAGTAAGATCAATGTTTGTGTTTTGTCTTCTTGAAGAGAGTGTAATGAACAAATAATTAAGATGAATAAATAACATGAAACATGATGACGAACAATTAAAAAGATAAAATCAAATATTATACAATCATTAAAATCAAAGATCATGATAAGTTGACATGCTACCAACATATATATCTATTCATGCATTATGATTACACATCATAATAATTCAATTATGTAAAATGTACAAGCATGCTTTGTAAATTCAAGCTATTATCCATCCATCAAGATTTATTCAACAAAATCAATATGACAAGAATATTATCAAAATAATTAAATGATCTTGCCTTATCTTTTTTCCTAAATCGTGATCAAGTGATTACCCTCACAAGCATTCATCAAGGAACTCTCCACTATTTCATGATTATGGTGCCTACAAAAAATATTTAAGTTGTGCCTTTAGGTATCTAAATACTGTTAGCTTAAAGGGCTATACATTATGTAATTTTAATGATAACAAACATGTGTCTTAGTTGATCTTATAATTACTGTATTTCACATGTTCATCAGTTTTTGGAAGAATAATATTTATTCAAGTTAAATCAAGTTCAAGGCACTCAACGGATAACGACTTGATCAAGAATAAAATTTGGAGCTCAGCAGACTCATTATTACAATAATTTTTGTTAAGCAAATATAATTTAATATATGCATGATTTAACATTTGTAAAGTTTAACTTTTTAATCAATTCATCATTATTTTTCACTAATCTAAAATTTTATAATTATAAATCAAGTATTTCATATAAACTAATTGATTTTCAAAATGTGAATTTGATTTTAATAAGTATTGTTTTAAATATGAATTTGGGTTTATTTGTAAAATCAAATATATTTTTAGCCATATTATAATTTGAAAAAATTATGAGAATGAAAAGTATTATCTAAAAATTTGAAATTAGACTTATTCATAAAGATTTTTTACATTTTTAATTGTAGTATAATTATAGAATATTTTAGATAAAATTATAATTTTGTAAACAGTAGTACTATAGCAACTTCAAACTATTCTGAAAATGGACTTGCTTACAAAATTTTATGAGTTTTTAGGCTATAGTATAGTTATAAAATGTTATAGGTTAAAATTATAATTTCATGAATAGTTTACTGCAGGAAAATTTAAATTTAACGGTAATTTTATTGTAGCAAACAATTATTTTTTTATTCAAAACTATATAAACTCAAATCAAACTAATTTCTAATCTCTCCAACAAGCTAAAACAAGTTTATACATCATAGATTGAGCTTTCAATTCACAAATCATCTTGGATTGAATCATCATTGTACTATAATTTGTTCATCCACTTTTGAAGAGAATTTTCTTATTGTAATATTTAATTTTGTATCAAATTTATGAGTGTATAAGTGTAAAAAACACTTGAGTGAAGGGATTGGGGAATAATTTCTGGATTATAAAGGTTTATTAACACCTTGAAATTAATTGTAATGAACTTAAAGCCTTGGGAGGCTTGGATAGTGAAATCCTTGAGCTTGATTAGCTTAGAGGCATGGACATAGGCGGATTTACCGAACCACGTAAAATATCTGTGTTTACTCTCTCTTTCCCTACTTTTTTTATTATTTAGCATTATTGAATTTATTTTTTTCGATTACATTAAGGTATTAGATTGAATTGTTGTATGATTTGCTTGAATTAAATTTTAAGAACCCAATTCACCCCCTCTTAGGTTGTATAACTAGTATTTGATACTCTTGGGTCCTTAAGTGTTAGCAACAATTTCTTTTGAACTCAAATACATTTTACTCCATAATGTGTTTTTTTAACTAGACATCCAAGCTTCATGTGACCATTTTGATTGTAGTAGTGACATACAACATAATTGCTAGTAGAGGTACTCTTCACAAAGTAATTCTTGTAAAACTTTTGCTTTAAATTTGGCTTATAACTGATGTCTCTTTTGTCGAACACACATTTTTGTGAATTAAGTAACTTATGCAACATCTTTTGCCCATTTGTAAATTTTAAGACAACATCATTAAGTTAAATATTCTTTTTTTTTAGCATTTCATTTTCCTTTTTTAAATCATCTACATGTGATTTTATATGTTCATGTGAAATGCTAGGTTTCTCATTTGATAATGTAACTTTATAATGCAATGCTTTATTCTCTAATTCTAAGTATATATTATGCTTAAACATTCATTTTCATTTGTCAGCTCTATCAATTTTTTAAGACATGCATTCTTTTTACTAATTGTTATTCTATTATCATGTAATTCCTCAAAAACATCATATAATTCATCCTAGGTGGGATCATTTACCTCATCAAGTTTATTAACTGATTCATCTCCAATTGCCATAAGTGCCAAATTTGATTATTTATAAGATTCTTCCTCACTTATAGTCTCTTCATACGCAACTTCAAGTTTTCTCCAAATTTCATAAGCATTCGAATAATTTGAAAGTTTTATCTAAAGGACAAAATAAAACATTTATGGCCGTAGAATTTAAGGATGACTTTTTCCTTTCCAACTCACTTAAAACATTTTTCTTAGGAATGAATAAATCATCACAAACTATTTTTCATATTTCATAGTCTAAGGCTTATAAAAGGACTCCCATCCTAGTTTTCCAATAAAGATAATCATTACCATAACAAAATGGTAATAATTTTTTAAATGTGGAATAATGATTTACTATCCTTCTCTAAATGTGGCATAATTTTTTATTGTCATGAATCTTTTGTGCTAGATGGTTATATCCTAATAAAAGAACTAAACTCTAATACTAAATGAAATAATAGCTAGGCAGCCCAAGAGGGAGGGTGAATTAGGTCTCTAAAATTTATACAATACTTGAATAAAACTCAATATAAATCTTAAATAAATTCAAAACAATAATAAATAAACCAATCAAAATATAAAGATATAAGTGAAGAGAAAGCAAATATAAGATTTTTATGTGGTTCGACCAACCCCACCTATGTCTACTCCTTTAAGCACACCGAACTTAAGGATTTCACTATCCAAGACCCCAAGCTTCAAGAAATTTTACAATTGACTTCAAAAGTGTCAATAAACCTTTACAACAAGAGATTATCCCCAATCTCTTAACCCAAGTTTAACACTTACAACTTCTCGAAGTTAAAGATTATAAATCAATTTTCTCTCTCACAATGTGTTTGATTGTAAATGAAAACTCAATGTATGAATCAAAGAAACAAAAATATATTTAAAGCTCAATAATAGGTGTATTCTCAATAACAAGCTTAATGATAACTCTTTGATCTCTCTTTGTTTAAATTTAAATAAGCTAATTTATAGTTGGAGCTAAAAACTATCTGTTGTTGACTTTTTAAAAAAAATTAGATCACTGTTATCGGTTAATTATTATGACTAGTCTAAATGGCCATTAGCTGAAATTTCAAATAAATGATTTGTTAACATGTAAATATTTATATTTTATTTTGATGATAACAACTTGATATGTTATTTTGATTAAATTTTTAAGAGTTTTCATTAATAAATCCATTTATAAAATTAGTATAAACAAGTTCATGATTTTTGGATAAACATTATTTGTCAAATCGAAAAATCTTTCATCCAAAAAGATATAAAATTTCAAATGTAAACATTAATGGTAAACTATTTATCCATAAAATGGTTAATCGATAGAAACATTGTCCTTGTTCTTTAAAAACATTTTAGTTTTGGGAGTAAGCAGATAACCGATTATTGTAAATGGTTAATCGATAAGCTCTAGAAAGGAATTAATCTTTTACTCTTAAACCGTTTGGCAAAAACAAATAAGCTCACTTTGTTTGTAGAAAACAACTAATCAATTATTCTTAAACAGTTAATCAATAATATTCAAAGAGTGATTAATCTTTTACTTTTAAACCATTTGAAAAAATCGGACAAGCTCATTTTGTTTATAGCAAACACTCACCGATTATGCTTAAACAATTAACTGATAATACCAATGAATAATTAATTTTTAACCTTGAACCATTTAACATTAGTGGAAGCTCAAGTTACTTTTTTGTAGGGAAGAAAATGGTTAACCAACAAGTTACAAATGGTGAACGATAAGTTCCAGGATTGAATCATATTCTACCTTGAATCGATAACATTAAATAGTGAACCATTTATTTGAAATTTAACTCAATGGTCATTTAGACTATTCAAAATGGTGAATCAATAGCGATTAATGTTGAACTGATTATTTCAAAAAAATCAATAACGTTAAGCTTTCAACTCAAACTATAAATTGACCCATTCAAATTCAAATAGAGGTTGATTCAACATTGAGTATTGAGCTTTCTCGGGAACACAATCTATATTGAACTTAAATATTTTCTCATTTCAATCATTCACACATTGAGCTTGTATTTCTTGTCATCTAATTGTGTGAAATAAATTATTTTTGTAAACTTCATTTTTAAGAGATTTTATGTGTTAGTATAAACTTAAAGTAAGAGTTTGGGTTAAATCTCTAATTTAAAAGCTTATTGATACCTTAGAAGTTAAGTGAAAATTCTTAAAGCCTAAAAGGTTTCGATAATGGAGTCCTCAAACTTAGTGTGCCTGAAGGCTTGAATATAGGCAAGCTTAGTGAAACCACGTAAAAATCTTGTGTTTGTTTCTCTTTTACTCTATCTTTTGTCTTTATTTGTGTTTAATTTTATTATTCTTTATTTGATTGTCTTGTTTAATTTAAATTTAATTCAAATTTGCTTAAAGATTTTAAATACCCAATTCACCCTTCTTTTGGGTTGCCTAGTTAGTATTTCAATTGGTATCAGAGCTAGGTACTCTTGTTTAGAATTTACCATCTAGAGTTAAAGATCAAATAGAAACTCAAAATGACTTTATATTTAAGAAAGGACAATCCATAACTGGGGTACCACTTTTTGATGAGAATAGCTACCCATATTGAAAAAATAAGATGAAAATTTATTTGCAAACTCTTGATTATGAAATTTAAAAAGTTATTTGTGATGGTCCTTATAAGCCAGTTACTAAAAATGAAGTAAAAAATGATATTTCAGAACCTTCAAGGAAATAGAATGAATTGAAAAAGAGAAATTTTTTTTAAAATTTCAAAGCAATGAATGCATTGTTTTGTGCTTTTAATAAGAAAGAATTTCATAAAGTCACTAGTGGTAAAAGTACCCATAAAATTTTGTTGAAACTTGAAGTCGTTTACGAAGGTACTAATTAAGTGAAAGAATCTAAAATTAATATATATATCTAAGCAATATGAATTGTTCCAAATGGAATAAAGTATGAGTGTGTATTCTATGTACACTAGATTTACAAACAAAGTTAACACTTTAGAAGCTTAGGAAAGGCTTTCTCAAATAGTGAAAAAGTTAAGAAAATTATTAGGTCACTAATAAAAGAATAGAGACTTAAAAGTACTGCCATTGAGGAAGCCAAAGATTTAAATGTTTTACTTATTGATAATTTAATTGGCTCACTTATTTTTGATAAGAAAGATTTGCCTGTGGAGAATGGAAATAAAGAGAAAAGTAAAACATCGCTCTCAAAGCATCAAAATATAAAAGTGATGAGGATAAGCTAGATGATAAAGAGATAGCCAGCTGGTAAAAAGGTTTAAAAAAATTTTCAAGAAACTAATTGAGCGAAGAAAATTCAAAAACTTTAAAAATGAAAAAGAGAAGAAAAAGGCAATCATATGCTATGAATATAAAAAGCTTGGCCATATAAAATCGAGGTGCCCACTTCTCAACAAACTAAAAAAGAAAGCCATGGTAGTTACTTGGGATGATAGTGAAGAATAATTGAGTGCTGAAGAGAAATCTCATGAAGTGTTAAAATAGACACTTATGGTAATTAGAGATGAATTGGATGACAAACTTAATAATGTTTTAAAGAAAAAGTAAAATAAATGGTACTTAGATAGTAGATGTTCAAGACACATGACAGGAAATTATTCTTGGTTTTCAAGTTTTACCAAGATTGATAATGGTAAATATGTATCTTTTAGAGATAACTCAAAAAGAAAAATTATCGATATTGATATATTGGTCAAGATTCTTCTACCCTTATTGAGAATGTGAGTTTGGTTGAAAATTTAAAATATAACTTACTTAGCATTAGTCAATTATGTGATAAAGGTTATGGACTCATCTTTGATAAACTAAAATGTATTGTTGAGAATGCATGTGATGGAAAGATAGTGTTTATTGGTAGTAGGTGTATAAATGTAGATATAATTAATAAAGATTATACATTTACTCATCACAAGTATTTTTTTTCATTACATGATAATAATTAGTTATAGCATATAAGACTAGGTCATGCAAGTAAATTTAATTTTAAAAATTTCAAAAAACGATATGGTTTAGGGTCTTTCAAAAATCAAATTTCAAATTGATAGAATTTGTGAAGCTTGTCAATTTGGTAAACAAATCAAAACTTCTTTCAAAAGCAGAAAGCATGTTTCTACTTCAAAACCTCTTCAATTACTTCACATGGATTTATTTGGACCTTCTAGATATGTTAGTTTAAGTGATAAGTGTTATGCATTTGTGATAATGGATGATTATTTTAGATTTACATAGATATTATTTTTAGTTAATAAAGATAATGCCTTTGAGCCATTTAGAATTTTCTATAAAATGATTCAAAATGAAAAAGATTATTCTATTACATGCATTGAAAGTGACCATAGTGAAGAATTTGAAAATCATGCATTCGAGAAATTCTATAATGATTTTGGCATTGAGCATCAATTTTCATCACCTATGATTCTACAACAAAATGGAGTTGTTGACAGAAAGAATAGATCTATTCAAGAAATGGCTAGGATTATGTTGAATGAAAATAGCTTACCAAAATATTTTTGGGCTGAAGTCGTTAATCTTTGCATGCTATGTTTTAGATCATGTGTTGGTTAAATCTTACCTCAATAAAACTCCCTATGAGCTTTGGAAAGATAAAAAATAAAACATTAGCTATTTTAGATTTTTTGGATGCAAATATTTTATTTTAAACATAAAAAAAATCTTAAAAATTTGATTTAAAATCTTCTGTTGGTATCTTTCTTAGCTATTCCAACTCAATCAAAACTTATAGGGTTTATAATAAAAGAACTTTAATCTGTGTAAGAGTATATGCATACTGCATTTGATAAGTCTAACCTTTCTCTACAGAGAAATTTATGGTTAATGATGATGTAAATAAAGAGTTATAGCAAGAAACCTTACAAAATAAACAAGTGGATGTATTGCTTGAAAATTAAAAGGATCGATAAGAAGAAGAAACAAGCATAGAGCAATCAGTAGATACTTCTCAAACACTACCCAAGGAGTAAAGGTATGTTCTTTTCACCTTAAGGACTTAATTTTAGGTGATCCCTTATGAGGTATAACCACTTAATTATCATTTAAGAACACATATGAGCATACTGCATTTATTTCTCAAATTGATTCAAAATACTTTGTAGATGTAGAAAATGATGAATCTTGGATTATGATAATACAAGAAGAATTAAATCAATTTGAAAGAAATAATATATGAGAATTAGTTCTTAAACTAAAACATCAATTTATTATAGGCACTAAATGAGTATTTAGGAATAAGATAGATGAGTCCAGTGTAGTTGTAAGAAATAAAGCCAGATTAGTGGCTCAAGATACAACCAAGAAGAAAGAATTGATTTTGATGAAATTTTTACACTTTTAGCTATATTAGAATCGATTAGAATGTTACTAGCATATGCATGTCATAAAGTTTTTATTTTATATCAAGTGGATGTCAAAAGTACATTTTTAAATAGTTACATTAAGGAAGAAATTTATGTGAAACAACCTCTTGATTTTGAAAATGAAAAATTTTTAGAACATGTATACAAGTTATCTAAAGTATTATACAGTCTAAAATAAGCTCCTAGAGCTTAGTATGATAGGCTTAAAAATTTCTTATTGAAAAATAATTTTTCAATAGGTAAAGTTGATACAACTCTTTTTATTAAGCATAAGAAAAAAGACATTCTCTCAATATAAATTTATGTTGATGATATTATCTTTGGATCTACTAATGAGATTTTATGTAAGGAATTTTCATCATGTATGAGTAAAGAATTCAAGATGAGCATGATAGGAGGACTAAAGTACTTTATTGGTCTGTAAATAAAACAAGATGCGGAAAGTATATTCATAAATGACGCCAAGTATATGAAAGATCTACTTAAAAGTTTAGTTATGAAAACAAAACGACAAACAGTACCCCAGTGAGTACTACCATCAAGCTAAACGAAGATAAAAAAGGTAAGGAAGTTGAAATCAAGACATATTGAGGTATGATCGGATTATTACTCTCTTTGATTACTAGTAAGCCTAATATTATGTTTAGTGTATGCCTGTTTGCTAGATTCCAATTGTGTCCAAAAGTATATCATTTTCTTCTGTTAAATGTATTTTTTGATGTTTGATTGACATCATTGATCTTGGTCTTTGGTATTCTAGGGGAACACATATAGATTTAAAATGTTTCTCAGATGCTAATTTTGTTGGTTATTAAAGTTGATCGTAAAAGTACTAGTAGAACATGCCATTTCTTACGATATTTTTTAGTCTCTTAATTTAGTAAGAAATAAAACTCCGTTGTACTTTCAACCACTAAAGTAAAATATATTGCCTTGGCAGTTGTTATGCATAAGCTTTATGGATGAAATAAACACTTAAAGACTATGGCATTATACTAGATCATACTCGTATTAAATAATATAACACCAGTGTCATTAATTTATCAAAAAATCTCATTCAGCACTTTAGAACTAAACATGTAGAAATTACACATCACTTCTTAAGAGATCATATGAAAAAAAGAGATGCTGCAATTAAATTTGTATCTACTAAAAATCAGCTTGTTGACATTTTCACAAAGCCTCTTAATAAGGAATAGTTCACCAAAATTAGGCATGAACTTAGAATGATACATATCGCACAATAACTTAGCCTTGTTTGACTTTGAGTTATCAAATTGCTCTTGTTATGATTATTTTATCTTTATGTGCTTCTATAAAATAATGGATTAAATTGGCTTTTAAGATGTTTCTGATCAATGAAATGATCTTAAAATAAATTAAAGTTTGGCTATATATCAAAATAAATGTGTGAAAGTTTTTGTTAAAATAAATGGCTAACCATTTTTTCCAATAAATGACTTATCTTTTATATTCAAGAAACTAGATTAGCATGTGAAATTTATCGACAAACTATTTTTCATAAAATGGTGATCCGATTAAGACTTGGAAATAGGTTATTTTTAACCCTTCGTCGTTAGCACTAATGACTAACCATTTACTCTTATAACTATCACTGGCCGTTATTGGCTAGCCGATTGTGGAAAATAGTTTACCATTTTCTCAAAGTATAAATAGCCCCCAGCTTTCTTTCTTCTTCACTATTCTTAGCCCCTGTAGTTTTGCACCATAACCACGAACTCCAAGCTTTCTCTCTTAAAATTTCTTTATTTTTCTGGCAATTTCATACAAAATTACTTTGATAGAAACCTTTCTTAACCTTTTGGAATTGTTTTTATCAAACAAAAACTTTAAAATAAGCCTCAAATCTAAAAATCACAATTTAAAACCCTGGACACGCTTTATTCTATTTTCTTGATTTTGGTCAAATTTTTCTTTACTTTTGGCAAAATTGTACATCAAAGTCCCTTCTTTTATCCCTTATTATCATTTTTATCGATTTATTTTGCCTTTTTGACAAATTATTTTTTAAGACCTTCAAATTATTCATTAATACAAAATGGTTGATACAAAATTACTTCGATAGAAACCTTTACATTAATACAAAATTACTTCGATAAAAACCTTTCTTAACCTTTTGGGATTGTTTTTATCAAATAAAAACTTTAAAATAAGTCTCAAATCTGAAAATCACAATTTGAAGCCCTAGACACGCTTTATTCGATTTTCTTTAATTTTGGTTAGATTTTTCATTACTTTTGGCAAAACTGTACATCAAAATCCCTTCGTTTATCCCTCATTATCATTTTTATCAGTTTATTTTTCCTTTTTGACAAATTATTTTTTAAAACCTTTAAGTTTTACATTAATACAAAATGGTTGAATCCTCTAACCCTTCTAAAAAAAGTAAATCAATTCCTCATCAGAATCCTTTCTCTCTAAGAGATAAGACTGACTTCGAAAGACTTCACCTTTCTACGACTCCTATGGCTAAACGGTTCCAAACCTGCTTTATGATTCAAAAGGTAATTGACTCCTACTCATTAGATTTGGATGAGTTTGCAAATTAATTGTTTATGTGAAATCTGTGCAAGAAATGTTTTTACCTTAGATTCCTGCCTTAGAATTAAAACGAGTATACTTTAGTCTAATTAGAGTATTCTATTCTAACATGCAAATTTTCATAACTAGGCTAGATATGATCGTTACTTTTATTGAGAGAGTCTTAATTGAGTTTGAATTTGATAAACTAAATGATATTTTGGTATTCCTGACTCTGGTCTTGAATTTTATACCTTTAAAAAGGAAATTTCATTTCTCGATTTTGATCATAAGCATGCAATTAGAAACATTTGTAAGCATCAGGATTTAACTAATGATATATGTGTTGTTCCCTTCTGATCCTAAATTTTGCCTTTACAAGTTAGGATCCTATATTCTATTTTATAGCACATTGTCAATCTGAGAAGGGTCACCTGATGAGGTAACTATACTGGATGTTTCCTTGCTAGATAGTTTTCTTAGAGGTCAGTCAATCAATTTTGGGTATATTATTGTGCTTCATATGCTTAGTACGCCTGTTGTTAACCATAGATTACTTCCATATGGTAGCATTATTACCAAGATTTTACACCATTTTAGAGTTCCTATCCGAGAATCAGTTTATAATGAGAGAAAAAATAGGTAAGAAGGCTATAACTAGTATTAGGTTTTCTTGGAAACACAAGAAGTGGGTCAAAACTTCCATTTATAAGAACTGTGACATCCTACTAGCTGTAGAGGATGATCGTATGCTAAACAATGTCTATCTTCTGAATGAATTACTATACTTAGCTTGATTAACGAATATTCCCTCATTATCTTATTTTATTTGCAGTTTAAGAAAATATTTCAACTCTCCCATCATATTCATTTCAAATTCCTTACTCATACATGTAGAAAATTCTTTACACAAATACTCATTAATAGAATCAAAGATAATATCATCCACATAAATTTGAACTACAAAAATATCTTGGTTCTTATGTTTGATAAAAAGAGTAGTATCTACTTTTCCCATTCAGAAATCTTTTTCCAACAAGAAATTTTTAAGCCTATCATACCATGCTCTAGGTGCTTATTTTAATCCATATAAAGCTTTTCATACCTTAAAAACATGATTTAAAAATTTTTCAATTTCAAAACCAGAGGGTTGTTTTGCATAAATTTTCTCCATAATATAACCATTCAAAAAAGCACTTTTGATATCCATTTGAAATAAAATAAAATCTTTATGACATGCATATGCTAACAACATCCAAATGGATTCTAATCTAGCTACTAGTGCAAATATTTCATCAAAATCAATTCCTTCTTCTTGATTATATCCTTGAGCTATTAATCTAACTTTATTTCTAACAACTACACTAGATTCATCCATTTTATTCCTAAATACACATTTAGTATCCATTTAATTTCACTTGCATTGCTATAATCCAAGATTCATCATTTTCTGCATCCGTAAAGAATTTTAGTTCAATTTGAGAAATAAATGCATTATACTCATGTGTATTCTTAAGTGATGACTTAGTGGTTATACCTCGTGTAGGGTCTCCTAAAATTAAATGCTTAGGATGAGAGGAAACATACCTCTACTCCTTGGGGAGTGTTTGAGAAGTACCTCCTTGTTGGTCCATGCTTTTTTCTTCTTTTTGTTTATCCTCTTGATTTTCGGGTGGTGTCTCCTCTTATTTATCTTGTATGGATCCTTATAGTAAATATCAATCTGTATCATCATCAACAACTACTTTTTTCGTAGAAGTAAGGTTAGACTCATCGAATGCAACATGCATAGACTCTTGTACAACTAAAGTTCTTTTATTATAAACTCTATAATCTTTGTTTGTGTTTGAATAACCAAGAAAGATGCCAACATCAGATTTTAGATCAAATTTACGAAGATTTTTTTTTTGTGTTCAAAAAAAACATTTACATAAAAAAACTTTAAAATAACCAATGTTGGGTTTTCTATCTTTCCAAAACTCATAAGGAGTTTTATTAAGATAACGTCTAATTAACATACAATTTAAAACATAACACATGGTGTTGACGGCTTCGGTCCAAAAATATTTTGATAAACCATTTTCATTCAACATGGTTCTAGCCATTTCTTGAATGGACTTATTCTTTCTTTCAACGACTGTATTTTGTTGTAGAGTCCTAGGTGATGAAAATTGACGCTCAATATCTAAATCATTATAGAAGTTTTCAAATGCATGATTTCAAATTCGCTACCATGATTACTTCTAATACAAGTAATAGAGTAACTTTTTTTATTTTGAACCTTTTTACATAAAACTTTAAATGCCTCAAAGGCATCATCTTTATTAGCTAGAAATAATACCCAAGTAAATATAGAATAATCATCTATAATTACAAATGCATAATATTTTTCACTTAGACTAACATATCTACATGGTCCAAACAAATCCATATGAAGTAATTGAAGAGGTTTTGATGTAGAAATATGATTCTTGTTTTTTAATGAAGTTTTGATTTTTTTCTGAATTGACAAGCTTCACAAATTTTATCCTCTTAAAAATCAATTTTTGGAAAGCCCTTAACTAAATCATTTTTTGAAATTTTTGATATCAAATCCATATTTGCATGACCTAGTCTTCTATGCCACAACCAACTATCATCATGTAATGTAGAAAAATATCTATCATGTGTAGATGCACAATTTATATCAATTGTATACACATCTATATACCGCTTTACCAACAAAAACTATCTTGTCATCACATGCGTTTTCAATACACACATTTTGATTTATCAAAAATAACCCTATAACCTTTATCACACAATTGACTAATACTAATCAAATTATGTTTCAAATTTTCAACCAAACTCGCATTCTCAATAAGAGTGGAAGAATCTTTACCAATATTACCGTGACCTATAATCTTTCATTTTGAGTTATCTCCAAAAGATATATCTCCACCATTTTTAATTTTGGTAAAGCTTGAGAACCAAGAATAATTCCCTATCATGTGTTTTGAATACCCACTGTCCAAGTACCATTTGTTCTTCTTTTTCTTAAATCCCTATAAAAGAAATTTCAAGTCTTAGGTACCCAAATCTTTTTGGGTCCTTGAGTGTTAGCAATGGTTCCTTTTGGAACCCAAACACATTTAACTCCTTGGTATGCATTTATTTTAATATAACATCTATAACTCATATGATCATTTTCATTGCAATAATGACAAATAATCTTAGGATTTTTTGTAAAGATAGCTCTAACAAAATAATTCTTATAATATTTTTGCTTTAAATTAGGCTTATACCCTTTTCCATCTTTATCAAACACATATTTTAGAGTACTCAACAATTTTTCTAAGTTCTTTTGATCATTCGTGAACTTTAACATAATTTCATTGAGTTCATTTATCTTTTTTTTAAGTACTTCATTTTCTTTCAACAATTTATTACTACACAACTCTTTATCCTCGTGTAAAGTACTTTGTTTATCTTTAATTGAGTTCATTTATCTTTTTCTTAAGTACTTCATTTTCTTTCAACAATTTATTACTACACAACTCTTTATCCCGTGTAAAGTACTTTGTTTATCTTTAATTGAAGTAATTTTATCATGCAATTCTTTATTATCTAATTCTAGTATCTTGATTTTTTCATTTAATAAGTCATTACACTTTTGTAATACATCTCTTTCATTTAAAAGTTCTAACATTTTCTTTTTAAGCATGCATTCTTTTTACCCATTCTCAACTAATCATCATGTAATTCCTTAAAAGAACCATATAACTTATCATAAGTAGGGTCATTTACCTCATCATGTTCATCATCCGACTCATCTCCAATTGCCATAAGTGCCAAATTTAATACTTCATGAGATTCCTCTTTATCACTCGATTCTTTTTCGCTATCAACCTAAGTAGTTGCCATGACTTTCTTTTTGAGCTTGTTGAGAAGTGGGCACTCCAATTTTATATGGTCAGGCTTCTTGCATTTATAGCATATAATCGCCTCCTTCTTCTCTTTTTGGTTGAATTTTCTTCGCTCAATGGGTTTCCTAAAGAATTTTCTAAATCTTCTTGCTAGCATAGCTATCTCTTCATCATTTAGCTCGTTGTCCTCATCACTCTTATGTTTTGAGGCTTTGAGAGCGATGCTTTTCTTTTTCTCTTCATTTTCTCTTTCAGCTGCCAAATTTTCCTCATAAGAAATACGAGAATTAATTACATCATCAATAGGCAAAATATTTAAATCTTTAGCTTCCTCAATGGTAGTTTTCTTAGGCCTCCATTACTTTGGTAGTGATCTAATAATTTTCTTAACTTTCCTGCTATTAGAAAAGGTCTTCCCTAAGGCTCCTAGAGTGTTTACTATATCCGTGAATCAAGTATACATAGAGTAAACACTTTCATTTTGTTCCATTTGAAATAATTTGTATTGTCAAGTGCATCTACTAATTGTGGACTCTTTTACTTGATTAGTACCTTCATAGACAACTTCAAGTTTGTGCCAAATTTCATAGGCACTTTCACAACTAGAGACTCTATGAAATATTTTTTTATCAAAAGCATAAAATAATGCATTTATAGCTTTGGAATTTAGAGAAGCTTTTCTCTTTTCCAATTCATTCCATTCTCGTGAAGATTCTGGATTTTCATCTTCTAATGTATTTTTGGTCATTGACATAAATGGTTCATCACAAACAACTTTCCAAACTTCATAATCTAAGCTTGTAAACAAATTCTCACCCTAGTTTTCTAATATAAGTAGTCATTACCGTCAAAGAATGGTGGTCTAGTTGTGGATTTTCCTTCCCTAAACATGGATTCATTTTGGGTTGCCATAAATCTTTTACTCTAGATGGTTAAGTCCTAATAAGAGAACCTTGCTCGATACCAATTGAAATTCTCGTCGTAACCTAAAGAGAGAGGGTGAATTGAGTTTTGAATAATTAATCTAAGCAAATCACACAACAGTTAATTCTAATGCCTTAATAAAACCAAAAACAATAAGTTTAACAATGCTAAAACATAAAAGAGTAGGGAAGAGAAAATAAACATAGATATTTTTACATGATTCGACAAACCTCACCTACGTCCACGTCTCCAAGCTAACTAAGTTCGAGAATTTCACTATTCAATTCTCTCATGACTTCAATTTTATTACAATTGACCTTAAGGTGTCATTGAACTCTTATAATTCAGGGATTATTTTCTAATTCCTTCACCCAAGTGTTTTCCACACTTATACAACCACAAGTTTGACAAGAAATTAAACAGTATAACAAGAAAAACTCTCTTCAAGAGTGGATGAACAAATATAGAACTATAATGATTTAATCTATATTGATTTACAAATTGGAAGCTCAATCAATGATATAAGAATGTGTTTTTTATTATGTAAGAAGTTATAAATAAGTTTAATTGGGCTTATATAGTTTTGATTCGAAAAATAGCCGTTATAAACAAATTCCAGTGCCAAAGCGGCTATCCACTTCATTCAAGTGGTTAACCACTTGCTATAGTAAAATTATTGTTAAATTTGAAATTGCTACGTAATCATAAGGGGGGATTCCACACCTCATGAACCACTCTCCAATAAGTATGGTGCCAAAGGCTTATCGTGCCAAATAATAATAACCTTGTACTAGGGTGCCGGTTTAACCAGAGCTGTATCTAGACAAGACTATAATTATTTGTAAACAAAAAGTTAAAACAACCACAAATATTAGAGGGGAAGAGAAAGTAAATTTACCAAATTAAGTCCATGGAACATGTTGAGACTTCACCTTCAACCCAAGCTCAAAAAGAAATTAGCTACTCATATTTTAACTAAGGATAAAAAAGAAAATTTTATTAAAATACAAAGAAACTACAAGAAGGAGAAGGAATTTCAGAAATTTAAGCTTAGAAATGAATTCCGGGGTATCAAATTAGGGGGGGAGAGCCCCCTTTTTATAGATACATTGAGTGAATCGTGTCCATCGGATTAAAAACACCGGATGCTCAGGATCGCGCCACGTCATGGTGAATGAACAATCAACACAACCGTCAACAGTAACGATACGCCGAATAGTAAATAATCCATGTAGCGCATGTATCGTACATGCGATTTTTGCTCCACTGAGATGTCGCCACGTCATCGATCTACGATATAAGAAATTTAGTCCAATAAGATCGTGACACATCACTCCGGTCAACGCCACGTCATCGGTCAATGCTACATAAGCAGGCAATCCACATAATTCACATAATTCGTCCAATCAGATACTGCCACGTCATAGGTAGTTGCCACATCATCGGTCAGATACATGAAGCGAGTGTCGTGAAAAGAAATGCGTATGAACAAGATCAGTATACGTGAGCGATTACTTTTTTCCTTTAATACTCCTCTTGGGTTTTCGACCGTCCCGAGTCCAAATATGACATCCGCTTTCTTTGTCTCGATCACTCGTTCATTGTGAAACGATCATAATGCCCCTAAAATACATGAAATACATAATTATAATAAAATACATATAATTAAATAACAAAATACTTAAATAAATAAAAATAACAACGTTAGTGAGATTTAAAGTGTAAAATGATGATTTTCTCCTTTATAAATATACACTTTCTCACACTCAACACACCCCCCAACCAGCTTATTGCTAGTCCCTAGCAAATAAAGCGAAGATAAAATTCAAAACTTTTTTTTTGAAAGGAAACACATGTGTTTATTCAATCATATTAATGATAGCAATCAAATAAAAGTACAAGCATTATTTCCAGTTTAAAGGAATATAACACTCATATCAACCATCCATATGCATCAGTCCAGCAGACTTTATTGTAATAATAGTAATGAGGTCACTTTCAAGAATGACATATCCAACCCCAAAATCTCACCGGTTATAGTGACACTCTCACAAAGAACTTAATCGCAATAAAATTTTGTCACTACAATGAATGGTAAATTGAGAGAAAATAATAAAGAAATATCATGCACTCTTACCAAGATGAAAAAATATGCCCATAACTTAGAAATAATACGATCTCAAATAAAGTATTAGTCAACCCAATGTATTCATCATTTTTTTTCATTTTTTTTGTATATGCATCACTACATCTTAATTACCCATATAACTAACTTTTATTTTAGACTATAGTTCCCTAAAATCAGGAAGGACTTTTATTAGGATGTAACGTAGGCTAGAGACATGGCTAACAAAGAAAGGAAAATAGGGAAACAAAATATATATGTTTGAGAAAAAATTCAACTTTTTTTTTTAAAATTACAAGATACGTTTTGCTTATTTATTGCTATTGTACATCTTTTTTTTTCTTTTCTTTTTTTCCTTTTTTTCTCTCTTTTTTTTGAATTTTTTTTATATAGCACAACTTCGCTGAAAAAAATAATTATTTTTTTTCTCAAACATGAATAGGTGGATGGAACTTGTATGATATCGGGTAATACTCCAAATTGGAGTGGGTCAAGTTGATGGGTTAATAAAGAAAAAGTTTTTTTTTAAATAAAAGGCTCAACAGGGCTAACTATGGATATTACATAATAGGGATGGTTAGAAAGGCTCAAACGGGTAAAAAATGGCCTTCCATAATCTTTTAGGGCTCTAAATAATCTTCTATATCTACTAATTAAGTGGGCATTTAGATGCAGTAACACACTTTTTTTTTTAAGGATTGACTCAAAGAAAATCTAGAAATCATGTATGAAATAATAAACTGCTAAGCTACATGAAGAATGGGCAAAAAGGGTTACTCTCCAAGAAAAATTAATAGGCTTAAAAACTCACTTGGAATTTATTATGACATGTACATTCTTTCAAGCAACTTATATTTGTCCCCAACATCAAAATGTAGAATAGTAAACATGGTGTAACATCACTCAAGACCAAAGATAATACAAATACTAAAATTAAATCTAATTTGTACTTTCATATCATCAATATCAAGAACTCACAAATTTTTTTTTTAACAAAATTCTTTCATTATTTAAACACTAATTTTTAAAAGAAAACATACATGCAGAAAAATTAAAGAAAAATGAATTTTTGATAAGCTTTTTTAAAGATCAATTTCTAGAGTTACTATACTCACAAATAAAGATTTGTTTCGACTTTAAAAGGAATGAAAAATATATTTATAAAGGATGAAAAATGAAAGGTTAGAAAAGCCATCATAAAAATATATTTTTTATTTTGTTTTTCTTTTTTTTTGGGACTAAGAAGATGCTAATGTCTTTAGTGCCTCAAGAGTTGTAAGATCTTCTGGATTTAAAAAATAAAAATCATGCATGATTAACATTTCAGCTGATTATTCAATTATTGCATTCCCCCAATGAGATGACTAACATTTCTAAGTGTTTGAAAGGAAAGACAAACAACCCAAAGGTTTTAGGTTTGAGGACTAACACTTGGTTCCCTCCGACAAGAAGAAAATATTTATACCATTTTATAACCCTAATTTATCCTCCTACACTAAGTGCAATTTTTCTCTCATTATTTTAAACAAGATCTATGGATCTGGCTCCGGTTGAACTCTTTATGTTTGCAAGTAGTGAAGTAGAGTGTAAAAGCACAAATAAAGTTCTTTTTTTACTAGAAAGAATGAAATAATTTTTATTGCATGGTTAAAAAATGCGAAAGCCATCATAAAAGTTATTGACATTTAAAAACCAATAGGTTTCGGTTGTTAATGTTGTGATGGGACAAGATGCTAATTCATTAGTGCCACATGGTTGTAAGATCGCACGGAAGAAAAATAAAATAATCGGCATGATTGAGCATTTTAAAAAAACAATAATGCAAATACTAAAATTCTAGGTTGAAATGAATGAGACAAACAAAAAGGTTTTAGGATTTGAGGATGATGCCAACATCTTGGCTCCGGTTTACGACTAAAAGTAACCCGATCTATGGATTTTGGATAACCTCGGTTACCTCAGTTTTCTTACAAAGCGCAATTTTCTCTTTTATTTTTAGACCAAGATCTATAGTTTTGAACATTCTTTATGAATTTGCCATAATGAATTGCAAAAGCACCAATGGGATGAATTTTCAAGAGACATTAAGATAATGCTAAAAAACTCCTTATTGCCATCCCTAAAAATTGAATCTTATCCTATTTTGGTGACAATTCCAAAGAACATGATTTTTATTATATCAATTAACGTGTAAGGCACATGCCTGAAAAAGTCAAAAAGAAAATCTAAAAAGCTCGTTGTAAATGATAATTCCTTTAAAAACAATAATGCAATAAATTTAGTAAAATAATAAGAAATTTTGCCTCGAGAGGTAAAGGATATTTCAGGGATGTTGTGATTATAAGCTCGCATCTTCCTCACGGCTTTTAAATTAAAATGGCTTAGAACGCCTCATGGGAATAAATGAAGCTTTCTAAAATCTCACTGCATCCATACCTTAATCTCGGAATATCTTTTAGTTAATGGGAAAATTCCCAGACTAAGTTTGATTTTCACGGAATAATGGCCATTATCGCCATTGCATGTTGGATGTACAAACGGGAAACGTTTCAAAGAAACTAAAGGATATCAAACAAGAAAATTATTAAAACCATCAAAAACAAACTAAAATCTTATCTTATTGAATTTACCTCGAAGCACCATTGGATGTTGTAGATGATTTTTCTCGAGTTGGTATCTAAATCCTACGGCACATTTATTTGCGGTGGTTAAAGTCTTGATGTGTTTTACAAAATTTTCTTTACCACAACGAGATGAGATTGTATACGTCGAAACTGATAAATTTAAGAGGAACTGATTTCTGCATAATTAAATGGATTTGCCTCGATTAACAAACGGATTCAAAAATAATTTTCTTCGGTAAGCAAAGAATGAATAAAAGAAAGAAAATAAATAAATTAAATAATCAAATCGAAAAAAAACCTCGATTTAAAAAGGTGGAGTCACTCAAAAATTTCATTGTCCTACCTGTGGTTGGTATTCTAGATTGGCTTTAATCTGGGAAAACTAAAGTAACACTTGATTGGATCCTTAATTTGATTATTATGGAAAAAATAGTATGAACAATAAATGGGTTACAAGGCGTAAACACGGGAATAAAAGCAAACTAAAACACACAAACAAGAAAATAAATTAAAACATACAAAACAAACTAAAATCGTCCTCTTCTTGAATTTACCTCAAGCTCCAATTGGATATTGTAGATGCCTCTCTCAATTTCTCAGAGTTGGCTTTCTTGATGGCCCAGTACGCACGATGCTCGAGTTCTACAGGTAGGTGGCATGCTTTTCCATACACTAGCCTGTAGGGAGACATCCCAATCGAAGTCTTAAAAGCCGTTCTATATGCCCATAATGCATCATCAAGCCGCAACGACCAATCTCTTTTGTCGGGCCTCACTGTTTTTTCTAAAATGTGCTTTATTTCTCGATTGGAGATTTCAACTTGGCCGCTGGTCTGTGGGTGATATGAGGTCGCCACTTTATGAGTGATGGAGTACTTTGTCAAAAGTGCTTTGAAAAATTTATTGCAAAAGTGGGCACCACCATCACTAATTATTTCTCGAGGGAATCCAAAGCGAGAAACAATATTGCTTTTCAAAAATCCTATTACCACTTTATGATCATTGTTCCTACATGGAATAGCTTCTACCCATTTCAAAACATAATCAACAGCGACAATATGTATTGATGGCCAAAAGATGGAGGAAAAGGTCCCATGAAATCGATACCCCATACGTCAAAAATTTCAACCGCTAGAATTGGGTTTAGTGGCTTCATATTCCTTCGTGTAATGCTGCCCATTAGTTGACACCTATCATATGAAGAACAAAAGGTGTAAGCATCTCGAAATATAGTTGGCCAATAGAAACCACATTGTAAAATTTTAGTAGCTGTTTTCTTAGCACTGAAGTGGCCTCCACAAGCTTGTTCATGGCAGAAAGAAAGAATATTCTAAAATTCATTCTTTAGGACACATCGTCTAATAATTTGGTCTGCACAGTATTTAAATAGATAAGGATCATCCCAAAAGAAATTTTTTATTTCTGTAAAGAATTTGGCCTTGTCCTGTTTAGTCCAATACTCTTGAAATTGACCTGTAGCAAGATAATTAACTATATCAGCATACCATGGTACTACTTCCACACTCATTAATTGTTCATCTGGAAATGACTCATTCAAAGGTAAATGTTCTTTTGTTGTGTCAAAATGGAGAACGGAAAGATGATCAGCCACAACATTTTCTATTCCTTTCTTGTCTTTGAATTCTAAGTCAAATTCCTGCAAGAATAGCACCCAACGAATTAGTCTAGCTTTTGCATCCTTCTTTGTGAGAAGATATTTAAGAGTAGCATGATCTGTAAATATAATTATTTTACAACCAATGAGATAAGATCGAAATTTTTCTAATGCAAACACAACTGCTAGCATTTTTTTTTCAGTGGTTGAATAATTCAACTGTGCATCATTCAATGTCATACTAGCATAGTAAATCACATGGGGAATTCGATCAACTCTTTGTCCTAATACTGCTTCTACTGCATAGTCAGATGCATCACACATAAGCTCAAATGGTAAGTTTCAATTTGGGGGCTGAATGATGGGTGATGATGTCAACAACTGCTTTAGTTTTTCAAATGCCACAAGACATGAATCATCAAAGACAAAAGATACATCCTTAGCAAGTAAATTACATAAGGGTCTAGAAACTTTGCTAAAATCTTTAATGAAACGTCTATAAAAACCAGCATGCCTAAGGAAAGATCTTACTTCTCTGACTGTTTTAGGTGGAGGAAGATTGGAAATGAGATCCACCTTGGCTTTATCAACCTCAATACCTTTGGTTGAAATGATGTGACCGAGAACAATACCTTATTTAACCATAAAATAGCATTTCTCCCAATTCAAGACTAAATTCTTCTCGATACATCTCTGCAGAACTAGTGTTAGATGATGTAAACATTGATCAAACGAATCTCCAAAAATAGAAAAGTCATCCATAAAAACCTCAAGGAATCGTTCAACAATATCAGAAAAAATCCTCAACATGCATCGTTGAAATGTAGCAGGTGCATTACATAATGCAAATGGCATTCTTCTATGTGCAAAAGTGTCAAAAGGACAAGTGAAAGTGATCTTCTCTTGATCTTTTGGTGCTATGGGAATCTGATTGTATCCTGAATAACCATCTAGAAAGTAATAAAACTCATGACCTACTAATCTATCAAGCATTTGATCGATAAATGATAAAGGAAAATGGTCTTTACGTGTGACAGAATTCAACTTTCTGTAATCAATGCATACACGCCATCCTGTAGTTACTCTAGTGGGTACTAATTCATTATCAACATTGATGACTACTGTAACTTCTGACTTTTTAGGAACAACTTGCACAGGACTGACCCACGAACTATCAGAAATGGGGTAAATGATACCTGCATCTAATAGCTTAAGGACTTCAGAACGAACAACCTCTTTCATGTTAGGATTTAACCGACGTTGCATATCCCTAGTAGGTTTAGTATTTTCATCAAGATGAATGTAATGCATGCAATCCACTGGGTTTATACCTTTTATGTCTGCTATGGTCCATCTTAATGCTCCTTTATATTATTTTAAAACATCCAACAACTTACCTTTTTGTTCGTCATTGAGGGAGGAAGAGATGATTACTGGTAAAGTGCTTTCTTCTCCCAAGAATGCGTATTCCAAAGTGTTGGGTAATGGCTTGAGTTCGAGTTTTGGTGGTGATTCTGATGATAGACTGAGTTTCTTTTCTGAGAGTATTAATTGTTCAACTCTTGACTTCCATTTATTAGTGTCCATAGTTGGTGCTGAGTTAAGTAGAGCATTGACTTCATCAACTGATCTATCAATATCAAAATTCAAACCAAAGTGAGTTAAACAAGTTTGCAAAGGGTCATCACTAAGGTTTGAAAGAAAATTGTTATCAACTAGTGTTTCTATTAAATCCACATCAATAATTCCATCATCTGTACTGTGAGGTTGTTTAGCAATGTTAAAGATATTGAGTTCCATGGTCATATTGCCAAAAGACAACTGCATATTTTTGGTTCTGCATTAAATATGTGCATCGCCAGTTGCCAAGAAAGGTCGGCCCAGAATAATGGGAATGTGTTTCTTTGAATCCTGCACTGGTTGAGTGTCAGTTACAATGAAATCACCAAGAAAATAAAACTTGTCTACCTGCATAAACACGTCCTCTACAATACCATAAGATATTTTTGTGGACCGATCTGCAAGCTGTAACACCATTGGAGTTGGATGTAATTCGCCCAGTCCAAGTTTCACAAAAACAGAGTAAGGCAACAGATTTACACTAGCTCCTAAATCCAACAAAGCATTCTCAATTGTGTGGTTCCCTATACTACAAGAGATAGTGGGGGAGCCTGGATCTTTGCATTTTAGAGCCATTTTATGTTGGAGTATAGAACTAATATTTTCTATTAAAAAGGCCTTTTTCTGAACATGAATATTTCTCTTTTTAGTACAAAAATCTTTAAGAAACTTGGCATATGATGGCACTTGTTTTATAGCTTCAAGTAAAGGGATGTTAACACTTACCTATTTAAAGATTTCAAAAATCTCACCTATGGATTTTCCTTTCTTTCCTTTAGCTAACCTCTGAGGAAATGGAGCTTTAGGAACATATTCTCGTGGGTTGGTTTCCTTTTTCTCCTCTGATGATGATTCCTCAGTGTTCATAGGTACAATCTGAGTTGATTTTGGCATCTCCACTTTGTTGTCGACTTCTTTTCCTTTTCGCAATGTCATCACTGCTTTGACCTCTCCATGCTGCTGTGGTGAACCAGAACTTACTTCATTTACTACTTTAGGATTAGGCACTGGTTGACTTGGGAATTTGCCTTTTTCAACGGTCATGGCCAAAGTTTGAACTGAAGAGGCAAGTTGTCCTACCATTTTCTCAAGGCTTGAAACAGATTGAGCTTGTGAGTTGAAGCTCGCTCTCATCTCATTTCATAATTCATCAATGGTGCGGTTCTACTGCTCGATCTTGGAGTTAGTAAGATTTCTGACATTTTGGAATGTCTCCTCCCATGGTTTGGATTGAGAATGGTTTGGATTCTAATTGTATGGTCTAAATAGTGGTTGAGAGGCTTGAGACATTTGAGGAACTGATTGCATTGGTGGAGGTGGAACTGATGGTCCATTTTGTTGGAATCCTTGAGACTATGAAAAATTGGGGTGATCTCTCCATCCAGGGTTATATGTATTGGAGTAAGGGTTGTAGTTTGATGGTTTTCTCATGATACCTATGGCATTGGCTTGATCTGAATATGAGTCATGGTCATGTGGCTCTGTTGATTTAGCGGTTGTCAAAGATGCTATTTGTCAAGCAAGGCCTTCGACCATCTCTTTGACTTCTTTAATTCCTAAGCTTGACTCGCCAATGTTAACCTCATTCACTCCCTTAATTCTCTTGGTATTTGAGTGATCTCGTTGTTGAGAATTATCAGTTAACCTGCCGTTGGAAAAATTTCCGAATCTTATCGCTTTTGGACATTAACTCTCCTCCACTGGTTGCCATTAGTCATTCTTGCATATGTGGCAATAATCCCTCCAAAAAGTATTGGCATTGGTGCCATTTCTCATACCCATGATGTGGACACTTCAAGAGTAGCCCATTAAATCGCTCCCATACTTCAAAAACCTGCTCGTCGTCTCTTTGAGTAAACTCTGAAATTTCCGTGCGAATAGTATTGGTTTTATGAACTGGGAAATACTTATTTAAAAATTTAGTTACCATTTGTTCCCATGATGTAATGCTATTAGCACGCATTGTATTAAACCATGAACGAGCTCTATCTTTTAATGAAAATAAGAATAATCTAAGTTTAACATTATCATCTAAAAAATTCTCGTATTTAAAAGTTTGACAAATAGCATGAAAATCATTCAGATGATTATATGGGTCCTCATTTTCTAGGCCATAGAATGTGAAGAGATAGTTTAGCACATTAGGTTTTAATTGAAAACTCCTAGCAGCTACATTTGGGTACCTTATTCATGATGTGCTCAAATTAGCTAAAGGACAAAAATAATCCTTAAATGGCCTCTCTTGTGGTTCTGGTTGCTGATTTTGCAATTCTATTTCAAGTTTTTTTTGAAAAACAGTTTGTTTGTGTGTGCGAAGTGTTTTTTCCAAATCAAGGTCTAAAGGTTGATATTAGGTGATAATGACCGCCCGGACAGTAAATGCAAAGAATAAAATAAATGAAAATAAAACAAATAAAAATAAAAGGAGAGAGAAATTACGATCTAACCTTGTGCGTTGTTATAACGTCTTACTTATAAACATACACTAAAGAAAGTCTAAAAATAAAAAAAGAAAAATAAGAAATAGATTAACTAAAAATAAAATAAGAAGATAAATTACACGAAAAAAAAAAAAAATTAAATTAAGAAATATAAAAGAAGAGAAAAAGAAAAATTAAATTACAGGGAAAAAGATTTAAAAAACAACAAAAAAATTAAATTAAATTAATTCTATGGATTAATAAATTAACAAAATAAACCAAAATTACAAAAAATAACTCAGAAATTAAATTATAGCAATTTAAAGAAATTACAAAGAAATTAAATTATTGAAATTTAAAGAAATTTAAATTACAAAATTAAATTACAAATTCACTTTTTTAAATTTTTTTAATTTTTTTTTTAATTTTTAAAAAGCAATAACAAAAAATTACTTAAAAAAACTAATTCTATGAATTAATTCTACGAATAAATTAAAATAAATTACGAGATAAACAAAATAAATTACAAAGAAAAGTAAAACAAAAATTAAAGTACATAAATTTAAAAAAATTAAATAAAATTAAATAAAATTATTTATTTATAAAAAAATAAAGAAAACAAAAAAATTAATTCAACAAATTAAAATAACTTTCTCGCCGTGGCGTAAAAACTTGTTGTGCAAATTTTATTGAACTCCATAAGTCATGAATCTATTGTAGAATAGATTAATGGTGATGTCGATCCGAGGAGGTTGATTTTAATTATATGCGAATTAATTTTCTTTTAATGGAACAATTAAATTATGGTAAGTTTATCTAAATTGTGAATTAAAATGGCAAGAATAATTAAAAATGGGGCTATTATAATAAAGCACTTGGATATTGAATCCGTATCAACATGCTCCATGGGCTAAATATTCCATATTAATACCAATTAAATCATAAGGGGATTATACCTATAACCACTCTCCAATAAGTATGGTGCCAAGGGGTTTATCGTCTTGAAATAATAATAACCTTGTATTGGTCTTAGGTTTAACAGTACATGCTCTATATCAAGACTATTATTATTTGTCGCGAAAAGTGAAATAATACGTGAATATCGGAGGAAGAAAGTAAATTTACCAAATTAAGCCTACGGGACATGTTGAGACTTCACCTTCAACCCAAGCTCAAAAAGAAATTATCTACTCATATTTTAATTAAGGATAAAAATGAAATTTTATTAAAATACAAAGAAACTACAAGAAGGAGAAGGAATTTTAGAAATCTAAGTTTAAAAATAAATTCAGGAGTATCAAATTAGGGGGGAGAGCCCCCTTTTTATAGATACATTAAGTGAATCGTGACCATCGGTTTAAAAATAATTTGGATCTTTCGGGATTGTTCGCCCGTTATCGGTGGAGTCAGCATTTATGCTGATGTCACTTTGAATAGTAAATAATCCCATATAGCGCATGCTCTTTTGCGCGCGATTTTGCTCCTTTGAGATCTTTGCCCACGTCATCGATCACAATCATAAAAATTTAGTCGATAAGAGTGATCAATACCACATAGTGCGTCCAATCGAGATCTTGCCACGTCATAGGTAGTTGCCACATCATCAGTCGTATATGAGCAATTAGCCGTGAGCGATTACCGTAAATAGTACGTGAATAAAATGTCGTAAAGCGGTATATTAGATGATACCATGAGCGATCTAGTATGTGAGCGATTGACTTTAAACACAAAGCTCATTTTAAGGTTTGGCTGAAATCATGGTCGAATATGGCGTCCGTTTTGCTGTACGATCACTCGTTCATTGTGGCTTGATCGTAATGCCCACTAAAATACATAAAATACTACAATTATAATAAAACAATATAATTAAATAACAAAATACTTAAATAAATAAAAGTAGCAATGTTAGTGAGATTTAAAGTGTAAAATGATGATTTTCTCCCTTTATAAATATACACTTTCTAACACTCAACAATCTTTGTATGAGGATGGTTGATGCGACTATAAGATGTAAGAACCACGCTGATTGTTTTACTAGTTTTATTGCCACCACGTATTATTCCTCTGATAGATGGACTCGTGCTTTGGTTGTTTTACTAGTTTTATTGTTGAGATGTAATTAGTAATCTAGTAAATTGAGCAGAAGTTTGGTGGGTCCCATGGTTTATTTTCAACATGAATTAAAGGAGTAGCATTTTTTCATGATATGGCCTCTAAAATCTATAGCATGGTTAATGTTGAAATACTAACTAGACAACAAAAGAGTGGGTAAATTGGATTTTGAAATTTCAGAAAACAAAAGATTAAAGATAATATAAATTAAGAAATTAAATTTGAGATAAATAAATAAATAAATAATAAAACTAGAGAGATAGAGTAGAAGATCAATATAATAATTTTTATGTGGTTCGCTATTCATTTCACGTCCCACTCTACTTTAGGAGCAAGGATTCCTTAAACAAACCTCAAGCTCAAAGTTTTACAATTAACTTCCAGGTGTCAATAAACCTTTACAGAAGAGATTTTTAGGTTTCTTAATATAAGTGTATCCCAACACTTACAATTACTCTAGAACAAAGATCATAAATTGATTTTCTCTCACACGATTTTCGGGATTACAAATCAGTCTCCGATACCCAATGTGTGAGTAGATGAAGTAAAAAGAAATTATTCTTAAGCTCAATTGTATATCTGTGAATATGCTTAGTGTTCTTAGAAGATTTGACTTAGATCAACTTATATATAGTTGGAGTAGAAAAATAGTCGTTATTGACCTTTTAGCAGAGAAAACAAATTCTTGTTAGTAGTTAACGGATAACCATTTTACCATTTGATCGATATTCTTTTGTTAGCCTTGATTTCAAATTATCGGTTGCTTAGTTAATAATTGCTCTTTCCCGTTAAAATCAGGACACTGCGTAATAAAGATCCTCCATCAGTTTTGCTAAGCAGGTTAAAGACTAATAAAAATGTCGATACGGATATTATCGGTTGGTATATTAACGATTGTACCATTAATTTCTAGCAATTCATAAAGCGAGAAAGGCTTAACGATTTCCTTTGTCGGTAAAAGATTAACAAAATAAGAAAATGCGGACATTGTCGATTGGCAGTATATGTTAGCGATTGTCTTGTTAATTTCGAACTCATAAAATAAGAAAACGTCGATTTCCTTTAGCGGTAAAGATTAACAAAATAAAGAATCTGGATATTATCGGTTAAGCCGTTATATGTTATGATTGCGTTTTAATTAGTATTTGATTTGTTGATGTTCTTAGAAAAAACACTCTACTGTATTTTATCGGTTAATACGTTAAAATAAGCGGTTTTGATTATCACGGAAAACCATATTTTTGTGGAGAATGTTCCAAATTTCTCACAAGGCTTGTAAACACATGTAGAGATTTTTGACTTTTAAGAAAAATATCTAAATTTTCAACAAACATTGTCAATAGAGATTAATTGTTTGTTATCATCAAAAATCAATAAACAAAATATGTATATGTTAACAAATGTAATCTCACAGAGTTTGCTTCTATATATAAATATGAACTACATGTAATCAATTATCAAGAAAAAGAATTAAGTAATGATGTAAAAAAGTTTATTTTGTAAAAATCTCTGTTTTTAAAATTAAATTTGCTTCTACACTTCCCACTTGCCTAACATTATTGTCACAATGTTTTGTCTCTGCGTAGACGGATCTGAATAGAATGACCATAGTCTTATGTTTTCTTATTGTTTTTCATTTGGTTATTTATTTTATTAATAATTACAAATATAAAAAACATGAGCCTCTGTGATATAAGGACTCTCAGGATTCTACTTGATATGTAAATGTACGGGTTGTAGTCTTTTACTTCCATGATAAGTTCACTTGGCTGAAGTGGTTTGGTCTTTTCATGATCTTGGTGGTGTCAGTTTATTCAATTTGTACGAAGTAAGTCATTAGTTATTGTAGTTTTAAACTATAATTGCATGTTTCTTCTCTTTTTCTTCCCTCCTTTTGATGTTAGCTTGATTTTGTTGTTGTCTTTTTTTAAAAAAAATATTATTTGGTTGTTAGATTATTGCTTAGTGTTTAGTGGCCAAATGTGGATTGTGAAGCGAGAATACATAAGTATCGAGTTCATTACTAATAATCTTAAAACTTTCTCCCAAAGTACAATTAAATGGGACAAAATGTAATTGTAGAACTTTAAGGTGGACAAATTGCATGACTAGCTTTTTTTTTGTTTGTTTGCGAGGACAAGAATGTTCTTTAACTTTTATGTTTTCCATAATCTTTAATTAAGAAAATTTGACTCTTATTAGGATATATATATATATAACTTTATAATCTTTATTAATAAGGATATTAAAATTATAACTAAGGTTATTTATAGTGTTATTTTTAAATCAATAAGTTTCTTAAGACTCCTATAAATATATACTTTTTCTATTCATAACCTAAGTTTATGACAACTTTATTTCTTATTCTCTCTTGCTTTCATAATGTTTTACCAATATTAACGATTTTGAGCACTTAGTTTAAGAAGAAATCGAAAGCAATTTTGTAAGTTTTCTCTCCTTATTCTCTATAATTTTCTATCACTCTTATTTGGGTTTTTGAATTGCCCTGTTTATAGATTATTTTAGATGCTAATTCATGATTTAGGACATGTTTAAATTCTGTTTAGGGTTCTAATTTATTATTGAGTCGTGATTGTGTGAGGCGGAATATAGTAGTCTCAAGTTTCTTTTATTTTGTTGAAGTATATTTGCTGAGATATATTTTCATGATCAAGCTATTTTCAACTTTTTCTATTTATGAACCATGCTTCTTCAAAAATATCTTTTTAGCTTAGCTGGAAAGATTGATGCTTAAACCTAGGGAAGACACCAAGTTGCGGTGGTGTTACGCCCGTTTTGTTAAAGTCTACATCTTTGAGAAACTTTCATGATCAATATCTTTATTTTCCTTTTGTTTTGTTTCAAAAAAATCAATCATCTTTCTTGGGAATGTCTTTGCAACTTAGCTGAAAGATTGGTGGTCAAACCTACAGAAGACACCAAGTTCCAATTGTTACCTTGCTCTACAATAAGATTACTGCTACAAGTTTGAAGTGTTTTATAGATATCTTATTTTATTGCCTTTGTCTCTGTTTAAGTATTTTATCGATTTAGCATAATAATGGACACGTGTATAAACATAATTATTTACTTTTCTAGTAGCGATAATGTTAGGGATCCCCAATGTTTGAGTCTCGATTGTCACAGTCTGGTCTTTTTTTCATGGTTTGGCCCATGAGGATTCAGAACCTTTAGGAAGTTGTATAAATATTTAATGAGTTAGGTGGTAGATGATAGTTGGCATAAATTAAATGCTTTATATCCTATAAATAGGAGGAGCCTCATTTGGCTTATATCATCTAAGAATCCAACAATCTAGCTTTGTAAACTTTCCGAGTAATATAAGTCTTTTCCTTGATCTTGAGTGTCTAGAGTGAATCCCCTTTTCGGTCTTGAATCAGTGGCGGATTTGGTGAGAAGTTGACTTAGGGCCAAGAGAGTGTGAGTTTGGTGCCTCGGGTCGCTGCGGTATCGTGTGAGAACAAGCTAGGTCCATGGCCGGTTGGTATCCGATGTCGAAGGGAGGGACCCGTACCCCAATAGGAAGAAGGGGAAGAATAACGAGGAGAAGTCGGTTGACTTGCTCACACCATAGAAACCGTTATCCGTGGTTAAATCGCCGTTCCGAGATCAAAGCACACTCGAAATCTTTGAGGAGAAGATGGAAGAGGTTGATGGCTTTGAGGCGGATGGGTGATTTAGTCAGGCGTGTTGGCGTAACACAAAGTCTTGAGGAGTTCAGGCTGTGGTTTTGAACTATCGGCGGTGCGGGCTCAAGTCGAGGAGTTGCGGTGCTGGCCTTGAAAGCGAAGTCGATTGGGCGCTTTGCAAGAAGACGGTGACGAGTGGAGTCTTTCGGCCACCAATGCTGCACCTTTATAAAAGTCGAGATTTGAGACCTATGAGGTGCGTGGGCAGCGGGATGCCTTGAGATTGAGAATTTCTTATGGCCAATGGAGAAGTACTTGAGGCCACCAATGTCCATGAGTGACCAAGAAAGGGTGAACATCGTAGCTGCGTACCTTGAGGATCAACGTTGACCATTTAGTGGCGTGAAGCATGCTTTGAAATTATGTGCGGGACGTGTATCATTAACACATGGGAGTTGCTGAAATGTGAGCTCAGAAGCAATTCTATACGTGGAATGTGGCGTCACGAGGCTCGCAAGAGAATGAGAGAGCTGAAGTGCACGGCGTCATCTCGAGAAGTATGTCGATGATTTTCGAAGCTCATGCTTCAAATCGACAACATGAACACGAGATGACTTGCTGTTCAGCTTTATGGAGGGGACTCATTTGTGGGTGCAATTAGAGTTGCAATGACGCCAAGTGAATGACATATCCACGGCCCTTACAGGCGGACACACTTAGAGTTTTGAAATGGTGAATCTTCGAAGTCGAAGAAGGATGAGGAGGCTCCAACATGGCAATGGTAGGGAGCGAAAAGGGCGATAGGCGCTTACCATGACGACAAAGAGAAGCCACAAAAGAGGATGGTCAAATGATGGCAAGAAGGAGGCAAGACGTAAGCCTGACAATTGCTTCCTTTGTAATGGAGACCATTGGGTGCGAGATTGCCCAGAAGAAGACTTTTAACGCCATGTTTAGCAAGGCCAGGGACAAGCAACCAGGAGGCACCAACGGCGATCTTTTTTTGCTAACATACCATTTGTCTTGACTCTTTAACGCGTTGAAGGCAAAGTAAATTCCAGCCAAAGTGTAAGACAATCACTCATGCATGGAGGCCGTGATCAACGGGAGGAAAGTGCAAGCCTTGATTGACACCTTAGGGGTCGCACAATTTTATTAAGGTGGATGAGGCCATGCGGTTAGGACTTAAAGTTGAGAAGTCGGAGGGTGGCTCAAGACGGTGGTCGGAGGCTAAGTCATTGGCGGAGTTGTATGATGTGGGTTGCGAGTTGGGTGCTCAGCGAGGCAAGGCAAATTTCTCCATTATTCCACTCGATGACTTTACACTAGTGTTGGGCATGAAGTTCTTATGACAATTCAATGCGGTTTGCTTCCAAAATTCAACTCGGTGTGCATTTTAGAGGACACTCATGTCATGGTTCGACGGTGACCAAGGCCGCGGCCGAGACTTTTCCAATGCAAGTCGTGAGGGTGTCAAACGGTGTGAGGAAACTTTTCTCGCCACCATCATGAGGTCGAGGAGATGGGGCCAGAGGCCACGGAGGCCATGCGGGGAGTCGGTAGCTCAAGTCCTCGAGGAGTATGAGGATGTGATGCCACTGAGTTGTTAAAGCACTTGCCGCCACGTCGGGAGGTAATCACAAGATTAAGATAGGTAGGGGACTTAGGTACTGTCTTGCAAACACCATATCGTATGTCTCCATGGAGTTAGAGGAGTTGCGGAGGAAAATCAAGCCGCTAATCAAGACAAGGTGGCCAAGTCGTGGCACGGCGGCGAACATAGCTTGAGTGTACCTTGACAAAGCGGATAAGCAGGATGACGAAATGGGCGGACGACAAGCGTAGACACTTGGAGTTCAATGTGAGGACATGGTGCTAGTCAAGATCCTTTTGTCCCGGATAAGTCTCTACCGTTCGCTGCCTGCACAAAGGCCTAGTTCGGAAGTATGAGGGGGCCATTTTCAATGATCAAGAGGGTCGTAAATGGCGTGTCGTACAAGCTAAAGTTACCCCTTTTCACTCGGGCTACATCCGGTATTCCATGTGAGCTGTTTGAAGCAATATCACAGTGATTTAGAGGATCCATCACGGAGCGGGCAACCGCTATCCGACAACACGAGGGTATACGACAAGGAAGTAAAGATTATTTTGGCGAATCGGATTATGCCGAAGAAGGGCTATCCACCAAGCCAAGAATACTTTGTCAAGTGAAAGGGTTTATCCAAGAGCGAAGCAAGTTGGGAGTCCGAAAATAATTTATGGCAGTTCCTAGGCAAGATCAAGTCTTTCCACAGCGAGTCGATGAGGACGTCTTCGGATTAGGTGGGGGAGAATGTCACGGTCCGAGTCTTTTCATTTGGCCTGGCACGCGGAGGGTTCTTGAATCTTTAGAAAGTTGTATAAATATTTAATGAGGTAGGTGGTAGATAGTAGTTGGCATAATTAAATGTTTCTTTGTATCCTATAAATAGGAGAAGCCTCATTTGGCTCATTTTATCCAAGAATCCAACAATCTAGCTTTGTAAACTTTCTCAAGTAATATAAGTCTTTTCCTCTAATCTTGAGTGTTTCCGAGTGAATTCACTTTTCGGTCTTCGAATCCAGTAGGGGATTTGAGTGAGAGGCTAACTTACGGCCAAAAGAGTGTGAGTTTGGCGCCTAAGGCCGTACAGTATCGTGTGAGAACAAACCGGTCCGTGACACAATGCTATGTGCCACTCGTTTATTAGATAATGAATGTAAAATTTCTTACTACTCTATTCTATCATCTAATAGATGAATGCTATATCAGTTGGGACTCAAATTGGGATTTAAATGTTGAGATACCTAGCATTACTCTTCTAGATGAGAAGCACATGTAAAATTTCAAGGTCACTTGTCTTTTGATGCATTCTATGTTTGTTAGGAGCCTTGACAGGTCATAGAAGTTTTGGCAGAATAGCTCATCTAGAAGTCTGTTAATTGGAAAAACCTTTAACAATTCTTTTTTCACTCAATTTGCTTTCTTGAAATTTTACATGGGCTTCTCATCCAGAAGAGTAATACTAGGGATCTCAACATTTGAGGCTCTTTTGATGCATTCTATGTTTGTTAGGATCCTTTACAAGTCATAGAATTTTTGGCAGAATAGCTCGTCTAGAAGTCTGTTAATTGAAAAAACCTTGAACAATTCTTGTTTCACTCAATTTGCTTTCTTGATGGCTATTACGGGGTTGTGTTGGGATTGGAATAGTATTTGTGTTTGCAGATGCCAATCTGATTGTGAATTCTGAAATGTTTATAGATAATTGTTGTGTTGATGCAGCAAATTTGCTTTAAAAACTTATTTTTGTAAATGCCGGTTTATTTATTTATTTTTAAAAAATCTTATTTATTTACACATTAGTAAAATATCTTTGTTTGCTTTTCGTGAAATTTTATGATTTTTTGTTGAATATATTAAATTTTATTTTGTTCATGATCAAACTTCAGAATTCAATTTCTACTGGTATTGTTATATTATTTGATTTTGTATTTATATTTTACCTTTTGAAGGTTGGAGTCTCCAAGCATTAAACTTTTCAGTATCATTATAATTTCTACTAGAGTGTTATTTACGGGTAAAAGCAGTTGATCATTTTCTTTTATCTATTACTTCTAATAATAATAATTCAGTAGCATTTTTGCTTTCGTATATTGTGTATGATCATTTTGTTGTTTGGAAACAAAGAGATCCCACTAGAATGAAAAGTACGCCAAAACGTTAGCTCTTGGGTCGACTGCAACAATGAGCAATTTTAATCCCACTTTTTATGACCTCTTCTTGTGTTAGGAGGGTATGGCTAATTTCTCTATGAGTATAATGATCATGAGGACATATTGCATAGGTTGAACATAATGGTCATGAAGACATATTGCACCTAAGGTTAAGAATATATTGTAGGAAGTTTTTGTAAAGACCATCCATAGCTTATATACTGCACCCTGAGTCCTTAAATAATTAAATTTGAAGTTAAACGGTTGCAAAAGTTTTGACTTCTATTTGGCAAGGGTTCAAGTATATTCTATCTCACCCTTTTCTTTGATTTGTGGCCCTCTGTGATAAAACTTAATGTCATTTTCAAGGTTTTATAATTTCTCCAATATAAAACTTTTGTATTTTGATGTGATCATATATCACTTCATATTCCTGTGATCATTTATCACTTCATATTCCAGTTGCGAAGGAGACAGAGTTTGAGTTTTGGGGATTTCTTTTTGTTATGCTTGCTGCGGTCATGTCTGGATTTCGTTGGTGCATGACTCAAATTCTTCTACAGGTATGGTTTAGTTATAATCCTGACATAGATGGTTTGTGGAATTTGTGTAACTGAATCCCAATTTTTTTTCCAACCTGATTTTATTTTTTTGTTTGGATTTTAATATGATGGTACGTGGTGGAATAAAAATGGATGTAAAGAAAAAAACTTATGGTAGGTGTAATACCCGTTTCTATTTTATTTTTTTACTTTATTAATTAATTATTGTTTGTTTATTAAACATCCTATTTTAAAAAGATTTCCTAAATGAGTAAGGGTTTCAAAAAGAATTAGCCTATAAAAACCTTCTTTATGTTTGGCCTATAAAAGCCTCCTTTATGTTCTTTTTATTTTTTTTAAAAAAAAATCCTAAAGGCTAATAAAGAAAACAATATAGCAGCCGCATGAGAGTGAATCTATATTTTTTTAATACAAAAAAGGAAAGATCTTATTTGTGTTCTTGTTCTTAATTAAAGGCGTTCTTAAGTTTAGTTTTATCCTCAAGGTAGGAATGAATTTATAAGCTTTTAAACTTTGATTTTGATTGTGATTTTGTGTGTGCTTATTGAATGATTTTATATGTGATTATATTTATAAAAATCATGATACGTATGATCATGTGTTAATTAATGTGTATTTGAGTAGAAATAATACTGTTATGATATTCTAGAAACTGTTAACAATATAAATTAAACTTGAGATTACTGCTAATTTAATCAAGTTTCATGCATAAAACTTTATAGATTATTAAACTAGACATCTTTGTCTTTCTATCCGCATATTTGTTATTCAAAAACTCATTTTATATAAATTGTTTTGATTTTTCGAAATTTGAACATTGATGCTGGAAAATTTTGATTTTCAGATAATTCACAATTCCATAATTTATTTCGTAACCTAAACGACTTCTGCAAATTCTGGGAATTTTTATTGTTGCATATATATATGTCTAGTTTCTGTGTTTTAAATTATGTAATTTTTGGATTTATGTAAGAACTATTAAAAATCATGGAGCTAGGCTGCCGCAATCCTGGAACCTGTTTTTCAGAATTGTGATGGCTGATATTTAGGTCGGTTTGGGTGATGTTTTTCATTAGTAAATGCTTTGTAAATTTTAATTCTGATTCCTTTTGTGTTATATAATTTCTAAAACTGGAATCGCTATTTTTGAATAAGTATAAATAAAGTTATGATTTTTTGAGTCAGCAGTTCTTGGTATATATCGTCACTGGATAGTTTTGATGTTTTTGGTGGAAAATCAGCTTTCAGCGATGATTATTAACTTTGACTAATATTTTATTTTTGTATTGGATATCAACATGTTACAATAGCTCTTTGTGATATTTATGATTTTTCGAGACAGTTATAGCTCCATAGAAATCGCTCTTATATGATGGTCTAGTATAGTTAGTGAATTAATGTGGTTAAGTAAGAATACATGGTTTAGAGATTTTTGTTTTTTTTTTTATCTAGGTTAAAATTGAATAAGATATTGATAAGAATTTTGTCTTGATAATTATAGGCTAAGAGTGAGTTTATGTGATAGGAGTTATTGTTGATTTCATTTGATCGAGGTAAGTGAATTCATGCATAATGGATTTATAAGTTATGGATTTAAAGCTATTTTAAAATTTTTTAAAATTAGTTTTAAATAAATACTCATTTTTCTATAAAATGTTTTCCTTAAACCTATTGATAAAGCTTTGCCAATTTAATATCTTACAAGTGTTTTATCGAAATATTATTGAATAATTGATATTGATAAACTAAAAATTATTTTAAGTTTTGGCTCATTGTTTGTAGTTACCGTTATTGATATTATTGAACAATTAGCTATATTGTGCACACGTATTGATGATTATTGCAAGGTAAAGTACCTAATTGAACTATTGGTCGGGTCAGGAAGTACAAGTGATATATTGAACTATTGATTAGGTCAGGGGATACAGGGTGACATTATGTGACATGAGCAAATTTAGTAAAAGAAAAATTTTATTGATAAAGATTTCATATGCAATTATTTATTGGAAATGAGTACATATTTTTCGTGTTGCAAACCTTGTGTATGAGTTTGCTTATCAGGAGTTAACGGCTCACCTCTCGTCTTCAACATTTTTTGATTGATTTTTTTTTAGAGATGTGGGCTTTTGGTTTAGCGAAGAGGATT
The DNA here is from genome assembly GCA_030449875.1 of Aegle marmelos. Classification (NCBI taxonomy): domain Eukaryota; kingdom Viridiplantae; phylum Streptophyta; class Magnoliopsida; order Sapindales; family Rutaceae; genus Aegle; species Aegle marmelos. The sequence goes on from JASUUL010000136.1 coordinate 56,673, forward strand.
TGCTAGCTGAAAGCTTTGTTATTTTCTAGAAAATTAATTTTAGCTACTTGGACTATTGTTTAGAGTTGGATTTTTATTTTAGAGGATTATTAATTCATTTATTATTTTAAAGACTATGTTTTATTCTTGCACAACAGTGACTTTATTCGGGATTTATTTATAAAATGAGTTTTATAAGATTTCATTCTAAATTCCTCTTGAGTTTTTCTTGAGTGAATTTGGGGTGTTATAGTAGGTGCATATTCTTTTTCTTTAATTCATTTGAATTTTAGCCAATCTCAACTGCTACTAGGTTTTATCTACTGCCATAAGTATCTGCAAGCATGCTTTTGCACATATTAGATTTTCATGTACTGCTGTAAGCATCTGCAAGTGTGTGTAACATGTACGTTCCTGAGAATTTACTTCAGATAATGATGATACATAGAAATACTATTTATTTGACCTTTTCTTATGTGCTTAAGCTTTTGGAATTACTAGTTTTTTAATATGGTGACATTCTGCTTTTTTTTTCCCTTTAAGCTAGCTACCACTTATTGATGAACAAATTTTGCTCTTGGTAAAAAGCTTGAGTCTCTGGTGAACAAAATTATACATTACATTTCTTTCCTAGATTTTTTGTCTTAGTTTTTATACAATTATTTATAATAAATATCTAACAAGTTTTTTATTTATTTTTCTTTTAGATCTTAAAAATCCACCTACCTAGATGAGCCATGTGGCACCAATTATGGCGCTGGTGACTGCTCTTCTCTCTCTATTGCTGGATCCATGGCATGAATTCAAAAGGAATAATTATTTCAATAACTCATGGCATGTCACTCGGAGTTTGTTGCTGATGCTTTCCGGCGGAGCTTTGGCCTTTTTTATGGTAAAAATTGAGGTTAAACAAAAGGATTGGGGGGAAGATACATTTACATGCTTTTCGTGTCGCATATTAAGTACACTTGGTCCGAGTTTCATGGTCCCCAAAAGAAATTAACTTGTTTCTCTTGTTACAGGTTTTGACGGAATTTGTACTTGTCTCGGTAACCAGTGCTGTCACTGTTCAAATTGCAGGTGTTGTTAAGGAGGTTGTAACCATATTGATAAAACTTTTCTAGGGTTGTTAGTCTTTCTAGATTATTTTGCTAAAATGTTGGCCGTTGTATTGGCTTATTGGTTGTTCTATCTTATTTTCTAGTCGTTACCTTGTGAAATCCTTTAGTTACAATATTGTTCTATTTCAAACTCTCCTATTAGATAAGATAAATACCCTATTTGTCATGAGGTTGCAATTAGTTATGATCATGGCTATTGTCTTAAAACATTTTGCATGGTCTGAGACTTCTTTTGTAACTTTTGATTGTGATCTATAATTACATTTAGATTTGTGTTTTGAGGATGTTAGATGCATCCATAAGATGTAAGAATCATGCTTTGATTGTTTTACTAGTTTTATTGTCACAGTATAGCTGTCTCCTGCATAGACAGACACTATTAACCCCTAGTCTTATGTTCTCTTATTGTGTTTTTTTCATTTGGTTAGTTATTTTATTAATAATTGCAAATATAAAAAACATGAATGTCTATGCTGTATAAGGACCCTCAAAGGATTCTACTTCAATATGTAAATGTACAGGTTGCAGTCTTTTACTTCCATGATAAGTTCACTTGGCTGAAGGGGTTTGGTCTCTTCACAATCCTTGTCGGTGTCAGTTTATTCAATTGGTTCACGTAAGTCATTAGTTATTGTAGTTTTCAACTGTAATTGTATGATTCTTCTCTGTCTTTTTTCCCTTTTTTTTTTCCTGTGTTAACCGAATTTCTTGTTGTCTTTTGTTCTTTTCTTTTCCCCCGGCTATTATTATGGCTGTTAGATTATTGCTTAGTGTGTAGCGGCCGAACGTGGATTGTGTGATGCAGAATACATAAGTGTCCAGTTCATTGCTAATAATATTAATACTTCCTCTCATCAGAGTCCAATTAAATGGGACAAAATGTCATTGCAGAACTTTTGGACCGAACAAATTTCCCATGACTCGCCTTTGCTTTTGGCTGTTTGCATGACAAGGATGTTTCTTTAACTTACATGTTTTCCATGTTAAATGCCCTTCTATAACATTAAACATTAAAGCTTGGTTGATGTCCAACAGATGTTATGTGTCAGATTTATGAACATTCTGGTGGTGAGCTTTAATCTTTTCTGCGAACAGTTAGCCTGCTGCACAAAATTGGATCATTATACAAAAGTTCCACATTATGTGCCCTAGTTATTGAAGTTTGATAAAGTTTAAGAATATGATAATGACAATTCTCAAAATCCAAGAAAGCAACCCGATGGTCATTATGTGTCATTATAAATGGGATCGACCAATTTGTAGTTGCCTTGTCCTGTTGCTATTAGTTTAGCAATGAGAATTGATACTCTACCGGCTCATCCAGCTAAATTTTGTTAGTCCTTTGCTCCTCAGTTACCGAATTTGAATAATATTTTATTGGTGGATCTCTTGAATAATATTTTATTGGTGGATCTCTTGAATAATATTTTGGTTTTTGATGTTTCTTCCTAACATTTTAAAAATATTGGAATTTCGGAGTTTCTTTAGTTTCTGAGCTTATGGATCAGGCAGAATGATAAAGCTCAACTTTAAGTTACCTAATCTTGACGCGTGGTTTCTATTGTGTGCTTCTTGTCCATTTTTCCTAATCTATTTTTTTTTTTAATTGATTGTTACTCTTTTTTATCATTTTTCAGGTACCAAAAGCTACAGTCAGGTCATGCAAATGAAGATGGCATGTTGGGATCACCTGTAGCAAATGCTTCTGCAAAATATGTTATTCTAGAGGAAATTGATGATCTAGATGAGGGCACTTGAAATTCCCAGTAATCACATTATTTGAATTTGATAATCTTGTGTAAGCCTTTAGCTAAACCCTCACCACTAAGAACATTGGACATCTATACAGTTTGGGGTGGAACCCTGGGTTGGTGCAATGGTTTGATTTGATATTTATCACAGTGTTTCAAGTTCGTGTAATGATCCATTGATGTACATTTGATTATCAGGTCATCAGCCAAAGAAATTGACACCGGACACGCTAGATATGAATAATACAACGTCACACACTCAAAAATTACAAGCTCACTACCACAACGAATAACAAAAGGATATAGAAAAAAATTCACCACCTAAAGTTGTTAAGCTAAGGATACATGGCTTAAAATTCTCACCACTCAATGGACTCCACCAAAGAGATACAGAGTTCGATAATAACTCAAAGTTCATTCAATCTTTAAAATTAAAATTCTGATTTACAACTACATAAGCTTAAATAACATTCTTGGAACAATCCTCTAAGCATAGATATACTACAAATTACAAGCAAACCCTTCAAATGACTTGACTTCAAAAACCAACATAAAGCTAGACATTAATAAAAACATTGGTATGCTTAAGACACAGCAAAAAGCATTGAAAAAAATTCCAAATCCAGAAATATTCTTCTTAACTTAAAACTGAACAGATAGTACTTAACTGCTCATAACTTTTTATAGAGAGCTCCAAATTTTGATTTGGAAAATTCATTGGAAAGTTAACAGAAATATGTTTCCAGTGATATATGGTCGAAAATTAATTCAACCTCATGTAATACAGTTTAATCCCCAAAGATACCCTTTCTGCACAGAAAATTTGCTCACTTGATTAATATAAGAATTGGAACTGCACTTGTTATAACTTGATTACCAAATATTTCAAACATCCTTGTGTTAATCTCCCCTGGTTGAAAAAGATTCAACCTCGAGGTTTGATTGTTTTCTTTATGATAAGGAGACAAGTCTGATATGTTGAATGTTGACGAAACACCATAGTCCTTTGGTAGCTCAATCTTGTAAGCATTTTCACCAAGACGTTGCAACACTTTAAATAGTCCATCAGCCCTTGGCCTAAGCTTAGCAAACTTTCCAGGTAGAAAACGGTCTTTTCTAAGATGAATCCAAACCAAATCTCCTTCCTAAAACTTTACATGTTTTCGATGCTTGTCTTTTTTATACTTCTCATTTTGCTTCAATATTCTATCTCGAACCTGTTCATGCTTCTTCTTGATACTTTTAGAGCGTTCTTCAGCCTCTCCACTAAATTGATAATCAGTCAAAAGTGGAGCCAAATCCGAAGGATTGATTGGATTCTTGTCATAAATTACTTCAAAGGGGTTTAAACCAATAGTTTGATGCATGGAGTGATTGTAAGCAAATTCAATTTGAGGCAAAATACGATCCCATTGACGAATGTTCTTGCCCACATGACATCTCAAAAGATTTCCCAAGCTTCGATTCGTTACTTCAGTCTGACCGTCAGTTTGACGATGATGAGAAGATCTGAATTTAAGAGTGGTTCCTAACTTTTTCCAAAGAGTACACCAAAAGTGACTCACAAACTTTGAATCCCGAACAGAGACAATAGTTTTCGAAATTCCATGTAGCTTCACAATCTCCTTGAAGTACAAATTAGCCACATGAGAGGCATCCAATGTCTTGTTACATGGAACAAAATAAGTCATTTTTTAGAATCGATCAACCACCACCATGATAGAGTCTTTGTTTCTTTGAGTTCTTGGCAACCCAACAATAAAGTCTAGACTAACATCTTCCCAAGGAGCTTCAGGGACTGGTAAAGGATTGTATAGGCCTGCGTTTTGACCATGAACTTTGGCAATATGACAGATTTTACACCTCTGCACATGATGCACAACATCTTTATCCATCTTTGGCCAATAAAAATTACCATGCAAGCAAGCTTACATCTTATCTCTTCCAAAGTGACCTCCAACAGCACTGCCATGTGCTTTCATGATAATAGATTCCCGCAAAGAACACTGAGGAATACATAAACGATTTCCTTTAAAAAGAAAGCTATCATGCAATTGGTACTGATCATATGACCCATTCTCACATTCTCTCCAAATCCTACCAAAGAAAAAATCATCCTTGTATAGCTCTTTTAAAACTTCAAAGCCTACAATCTTCACTTGCATAGAAGAAAGCAAGGAATGTTTTCGACTTAAAGCATCAGCCCGATTTATGCTTGATGGTAAAATTGTAAGCTTGAAGAAACTTTAATGCCTTATTCCCACCCAGCATGTTTTCTACTAAGCTTCTGCTGACTATTGATAAACTTTAATGCCTCTTGGTCGGAGAAGAGAATAAATGGCCTTGAAAGCAAATATTGACTCCAATGGTTCAAAGCTCGGCAAATAACATACAATTCTTTGTCATAAGTGGAGTACTTTCTGCGATGGTTATTCAATTTTCACTAAAAAAAGCAACAGGTTTCCTTTCTTGACTGAGTACAGCACCGATTCCAGTATTAGAGGCATCACACTCAACTTTAAACACCTTGCTGAAATCTGGAAGTGAAAAAACAGGTGCTTCTGTCACTTTTATCTTGATGATTTCAAAGCTCTCTTGTGCCTCTTTGGTCCATTTAAAGCCTTCTCCTTTCAAACATTCAGTTACTGGAGTAATAATTGTACTGAACCCTCTGATAAATCGTCGATAAAAAGAAGCAAGACCATGAAAACTTCGGATGTCATGTAACAACTTAAGAATTGGCCAGCTCAAAATGGCCTCCACCTTGCTTGGATCCATTTTAATTCCATCTTTTGATAGAACATAACCCAAAAGACAAGGCTATCAGTGAAAAACTTGTACTTTTTCAAGTTGACATAAAGCTTTTGATTTCTTAAATTCTCGAAGACTTGGCGAAGATGTTCCAAGTGTTGTTTTTCATCTTGGTTGTATACAAAGATGTCATCAAAATACACAACAACAGATTTACCAATCAGAGGCTTAAAAACGTGATTCATCAGTCGCATAAAGCTACTTGGGGTATTAAATAGACCAAACTGCAAAACCATCCATTTGTAAAGTCCATCCCTCATTTTGAAGGCCGATTTTCATTCGTCACCTGGTCTCATTCTGATTTCATGATAGCCACTTCGAAGATCGATCTTAGAAAAGATTGGAGCACCATAGAGTTGGTCTAGAAGATCGTCAAGGCATGGAATAGGGAAATGATAATCAATCGTTATCTTATTCACTGCTCTATTGTCAACACACATATGCCAAGACCCATCTTTCTTTGGTACCAATAAGGCAAGAACAACACAAGGACTTTTGCTTTCTCTTACCAACCCTTTTCTTATAAGCTCTTCAACTTGCCTTTGTAATTCTTTGTGCTCCTTTTGATTCATTCGATAAGCTACTTTATTTGGTAGTATAAAACCCAGAATAAGATCAATGAAATGTTGAGTGTCACTCATGGGGGGAAGGCCGTGTGGTAATTCTTCTGGAGCAACATCTGAGAATTCTTCAAGAAAATACTTCATAATCAAAGGTGGCTCATTGCTATCTTCATTTTCTTCAAACACCACCAGCACGTAAACTTCACTACCCATTTTCAATTCTTTTGTACAATCTGAAACAGTCAATAAATTATTTTCCACTCCTTTGATAGGTTTAGAACTTTTCTTTGCCTTTGAAAGACCCAAAATGACTTTACTTCCATCTTTAATGAAAGTATAAGGATTCTTATAACCATCATGAACAACCTTTTTATCGTACTGCCAAGGACGACCCAAAAGCAAATGACATACATCCATAGGAACAAAATTGCACCAAACTTCATCCTTATATTTATTTCCAATAGAAAATGAAATAAGGCAATGTGTATTTACCTTAATCTCATTTTCCTTTTTTAGCCAAGAAAGTTTATAAGGCTGAGGATGCTGTTTCGTTTTTAGCTTCAACTTCTTCACCATTTCAGTTGCTACCATATTCTCAAAACTGCCACTATCAGTAATGACATTACATACCTTTCCATGACAAGTGCACTTAGTGTGAAAGACATTTTTTCTCAGCCAATCTTCTTCATCTTCACAAGCAATACTCAAATTCTTTTGAATAACCAGAGAGTTTCCATTATCAGTATACGTAACTTCTTCATCTTCAATATCCTTTCCTACATGAGGATTCCCATCATCTTTTATATCCTCGTCATTGCTTTCCTCTTCAACAAGGGCAACCACCTTACGATTAGGACACTCTGAAGCAATGTGCCCATAACCATGGCATTTGAAACATTGACGAGAACTAGCATTCGAACCACTTGTTCGTTGTTTAGATCCTTCTCCAATATCATTCCTAGTAATTCTCTTTACAGAAGAATTCAAACTAGAATTATGCTTAGATACAGAGCCACTTCCTCGATTGACATCACGAACTGTAAACTGAATCCCACCACCACGAGCATCTTTTTGTTATTTCTCGATCTTAAGAGCAAGTCTATATATATCACTATAAGTCCAATATGATTGGAGCTAGACCACATTACCAATCTTAGGTTTTAACCCACCCAGATAACGTGCGATTGTATGCTCTTCCGCCTCTACCAAATCACACTTTATCATTAAGTTGTCAAACTCTACTGTATAATCTTCCACTGACAATTCCTTTTGCTTGAAGTTATGGAACTTAAGATAGATATCTTGCCTGTAGTTATCAAGCAAAAACTTTCTCTTAAGCTCTTTTTTCATTTTCTGCCAAGTAACAATTTTCCTCTGTCCCTCTCGTTCCCTTTGCCTTTTAATATTTTCCCACCATAAAAAGCATACTTTTTAAGTTTAATGGCAATGAGTTTCACCTTGCGATCTGTAGGTACATCTCTGTATTCAAAAATATGTTCAACAGTACTAAGGCAATCAACAAACTCTTCTGGTTGCATTCTTCCTTCAAATTCAGGAATTTCGACCTTGAAGTCGAAAGGCTGATAAGAATTGCGACGCCTATGACTTTAAGAGCGAGAAGAAAATTCATTATTAGAGCTTTGTTCTTGATGAAAGAGATTATAATTTACCCCGTCATTGATTGAACCTTTTTCTTCCGAACTACCATTAGGAGCAGTTTCTCAAGTTCCTTTAAGGTGTTGTAATCTTTGTTGAAGTTGTTCGACTTGTCTTCTAAGATCATCCCTTTCTATATCACCCAAGTCCCTCTCACGAACAGGAGGCTCTGCAAGTCTTGCATTACGCCAACATCGTTGAGCCATAAATTTTAAGAACCCAAAGCTCTGATACCAAATTTGACGCCGGACATATTAGATGCGAATAATATAACGTCACACACTCGAAAATCACAAGCTCACCACCACAGCAAACAACAAAAAGATACAGAAAAAAATTCACCACCTAAAGTTGTTAAGCTAAGGATACATGGCTTAAAATTCTCAACACTCAATGAACTCCACCAAAGAGATACAGAGTTCGATAATAACTCAAAGTTCATTCAATCTTCAAAATTAAAATTCTGATTTACAACTACATAAGCTTAAATAACTTTCTTGGAACAATCCTCCAAGCATAGATATACTACAAATTACAAGCAAACCCTTCAAATAACTTGACTTCAAAGACCAATATTAAAGTTAGACATTAATAAGAATATTGGTATGCTTAAAACACAGTAAAGAGTATTAAAAAGAATTCCAAATCCAGAAATATTCTTCTTGACTTAAAACTGAACAGTTAGCACTTAACTGTTCATAACTTTTTGTAGAAAGCTCCAAATTTAGATTTGTAAAATTCATTGGAAAGTTAACAGAAATATCTTTCCAATGATGTATGGCTCGAAAATTAATTCAACCTCATGTAGTAAAATTTAATTCCCAAAGATACCTTTTCTGTATAGAAAATTTACTCACTTGATTAATGTAAGAATTGAAACTGCACTTGGTATAACTTAATTATCAAATATTTCAAACACCCCTCTGTTAGAAATTCGTGGCGTCAATATTAACTGGTCTCAAGTTTGCAGTATTTAGTGAATCTTATTGTTGGCTGAGCTTCGGCCTCGATTTTTTCTGCTGCTCAGGCAGGTCAGTGGCAGAAACGTATAGGGTTTGTACAACATCAGGGGTTTAGCAAATACATTTTGGCAATTGAGATCGAGTGAAGACTGAAGAAGCCCACTCATGTTGGAAGCTTACCTCAAGCTTTTTCCTAGTGGGTCTTGTGTAAGATACATCCGAAATGCATAGCCTACGCTTTAAAGTCATTTACTCATTTTGTCGGTCTTAATTTGTTGTTTAGTTTAGACATTGAGAATGCAAGTGGCAAAGCAAAGCTGTCGTAGATTGAACGCTTTATTTTGACGTGTTCAGTGCTTCAAATATGTTATTTCACTTTTTTGAGGACTTTTATGGTCACCTTTGGATATTGTGTTGTACTCTTTTATTGGTTTTACACTACCATGCACCGACTCTGCCCCGTCTTGAGGGTTTGACTCATGGAAAAACTGAAATGGAAAAATATGCTTTATCTCATGCCTATCTTTTAAGGGAAAGCGTAAGTTACCGGGCCCCCTATATTTTATATTATTTATATTTTATTTATAATTATTATACTTTTTTATTTACATCTATTATAAAATTTTATTAAAATTCTTATATTTTTTATTTTATTTAAATATTTAAAACATTTAACTAATCTCTATAAATTTTAATTTTAAAAATATTATTATTTAAATTAAAATAATAAAAATTATTAAATAAATTACAATTATAATTATAATTATAATATTAAATTATTATTATAATAAAAAGTTATTATAATTAATTGATACATTAATAATAATTAATAATATTTTTATTTAAGTTAATAATAAATAATTATTATTCATAATTAATTCTTGATAAAAAGATTACTAAAATAAAAATAAATTATAAAAGTATAAATGAAGAATATTTTTATAAAAGATTACTTTAAATAAAGAGAATTTTTAAATTCTAAAAATATATGTAAATAGAAAGTTTATAATATTTATAAATAAAATATAAATAATAATAATTAAATTATTTTGACACTCATAAAAAATTAAAAAATAAAAAGAGCGTAAAAAAATAAATTAAATTTTTAATCAAAAATTAATTAGTAATAGTAATTATTGTTAGTTATTATTATTAATAATTTAAATAAAAATTATTATTAAGTAACAATTACTCTTTTATTATGTGTAAATATATTATTTATAATTTTTATTATAATTACTACTTTTATTTTAATTATTGTAATTTTTATTATTTTTATTCAAAAATTAATAATTATTAATAATTATTAGTTATTATTATTAATAATTTAAATAAAAATTAATAAACATTATTATTAATTTATTAATTAATTATAATAAATTTTAACTGTCTTAATAATAATAATTTAATAGAATAATAATTATTATAATTATAGTTATAATCTATTTAACAATTTTTATTTTTTAATTTAAATAAAGAGTATTTTTAGAATTTAAAAATTATAGAGGTTAGTTTAATACTTTAAAATTTTAAATAAAATGAAAATTTCATATAAGGGTTTAATGAAATTTTATAATATCCGTAAATAGAAAAGTTTATAATATTTACAAATAAAATATAAATAATAATAAAAAAATTATTTTAGTACTTATAAATAATTGGTAAACAAAAAAGAGTGTACAAAGATGAATTAAATTTTTAATAAAAATTAATTAATAATAATAATAATTACAGTGGTTAGTTATTATTATTATTAATTTGAAAAAATTATTATGAATTATTATTAATGTATTAATTAATTAAAATAAAATTTTTTATTATAATATTAATTTAATATAACAATTGTAATTATAATTATAATTATTTAATAATTATTATAGTTTTAATTTAAATAAAGATTATTTTTAAAATTTAAAAATACTCTTAATTTATATTTTTATAATTTATTTTTTATTTTATTAATTAGTTATTATTATTAATAATTTAAATAAAATTTTATTGTTATAATAATAATACTTTAATAAAATAATTATAATTATAATCTATTTAATATTTTTTATTATTTTAATTAAAATAAAGAGTATTTTTAAAAATTAAAAATTATAAAAGTCAATTTATTATACTTAATTTACAAATATTATACAATGTTTGTAAATTAAGTAAAAATAATATAAAGTAAATGGGGTTAAATGTAATTATGTTTATAACTATGTAAAGATAAATAAAAATAACGATAAATTTAAGGGATTGAATGAATTTATACACAAAAAAAGATAAAATAGCGTAACTTACGCTGGCTGTAAGTTAGGCCGGTCCATCTTTTTAATATATACCTCTATGGGCCCTGACGCGGTGGGGGTTGAGTCATGAGTGTGTTGTGGTGAGTGGACGATACAGTGCAGAGACAACGAGACTGGACGGTTGACTTCTGTACCTTCAATAATTTTTACAATCGACCTATTATTTGAGGATCCATTACCGTTACAGTCAACAGCTACTGTAATTTACGTATTATTATTTTTTTATATATAATTTTATTTAATTTTATATTTTATTATTATTTTTATTTAATCTCATATAATTATTGATATAATTTTATTTGACTTCATATATTTTATATTATTTATAATTAATTTATAAATATTATAAATATTTTTATTTATATATAATAAAATTTTTATATTTTTTATTTTATTTAAATCTTTAAGGTATTAAATTAATTTTTATAATTTTTAAATTCTAAAAATACTATTCATTTTAATTAAAATAACAAAAATATTAAATAGATTATAATTATAATTATTATATTAAATTATTATTATTATTATAAAAATAAATTTTTTATTTAAATTATTAATAATAACTAATAATAATGATAATTAATTAATTTTTAATAAAAACTCATAAATTATAAATAAATTATAAAAATATAAATAAAGAATATTTTTAAATTCTAAAAAAATCCTTTATTTAAAATAAAAATATAATAAGTATTAAATAGATTATAATTATATTACAATTGTTATATTAAATTATTATTATAAAAATTTTATTATAATTAATTAATACATTAATAATAATTAATAATAATTTTCATTTAAATTATTAATAATAATAACTAAAAATAGTAATTATTATTGTTAATTAATTTTTATTAAAAATTTAATTCATCTTTGTACACTCTTTTTTGTTTATTAATTCTTTATAAATATTAAAATAATTTTATTATAATTATTTATATTTTATTTATAAATATTATAAACATTTCTATTTATGTATATTATAAAATTTCATTAAATTTTTTTATTTTATTTAAATTTTTAAAGTATTAAACTAATCTCTATAATTTTTAAATTTTAAAAATTATTTATTTAAATTAAAAGAATAAAAATTATTAAATAAATTATAACTATAATAAAATTATAACTATAATTATAACTATCATTGTTCTATTAAATTATTATTATTATAACAGTTAAAATTTAATATAATTAATTAATACATTAATAATAATTATTAATATTTTTTAAAATTTTTAATAATAATAACTAACAAAAATTATTATTATTAATTAAGTTTTGAATAAAAATAATAAAATTACAATAAGTATAATAAAAGTAGTAATTATGATAAAAATTATAAATAAAATATTTACAAATAATAAAATAAGTAATTATAGTGGTTTTAATGAAATTTTATAATATATATAAATAGAAGAGTTTATAATATTTATAAATAAAATATAAATAATAATAATTAAATTATTTTGATATTTATAAAAATTAGTAAATGAAAAGTGTAAAAAATAAATTAAATTTTTTAAAAAATAAATTAAATTTTTAATAAAAATTAATTAATAATTATTATTATTGTTAGTTATTTTTATTAATAATTTAAATAAAAATTATTATTGAGTATTGTTAATGTATTAACTAATTATAATAATTTTTATAATAATTTTAATTTAATATAACAATTATAATTATAATTATAATTATAACCTGTTTAATAATTATTATATTTTTAATTTAAATAAAAATATTTTTAAAATTTAAAAATACTCTTTATTTTTAAAAATTTATTTTTATTTTATTAATCTTTAATAATAACAATTATTTTTAGTTATTATTATTATTATTAATTTAAATAATATTTTATTGTTATAATAATAATAATAATAATTTAATATAATAATAATTATTTATTTAATATTTTTATTTTTTTAATTAAAATAAAAATTTAAATAAAATAAAAAATATAAAAATTTTAATAAAATTTTATATTATATATAAATAAAAAATTTTATAATATATATAAATAAAATATAAATAACAATAAATATATAAGACCAGATGAAAGTATGTGCAGAAAAAAATAAAAACGCCTCAGTTACAGTGGTGGAAATGCTATGTAAGTGAAATAAACCCGGCAGTCTCCTTTCCAAATCCTTCTGTATTGCACTCGTCATTGTTGGCGATGAGTGTTAGCCGGAACTGGTGTTCTGTTCTTTTCTTTCTTATTTTATGTTGGCCATTTTCTTGCTTTTTGGTTGATTCCCAAAATTCTGATTTTCCGACAGTGGATCTCAATACTTCATGGACCAATGGCCCGTCAGATTGGTCAGCTTCTCGCTCGATAGCTTTCACTGACGGATCAAGGGTGAGACTTATCCTTCTTAAGGGAAGCTCTGGCCCCAAATATGCATGTGGCTTCTTCTGCAACGGCACCTGTGACTCTTATCTATTTGCTGTTTTCATAGTTCCGAGCAATGGTGTCTACTACATCGATCCTCCACGTGCCGGATTTCCAACGGTTGTCTGGTCTGCAAATCGTAACAATCCTGTTCGAATAAACGCAACCTTAGAACTCACTTCAGATGGGAACTTGGTCTTGCAAGATGCTGATGGAGCTATTGCTTGGTCGACGAATACCACTGGTAAATCTGTTGTGAGCTTAGAATTGACGGCCATGGGCGACCTTGTACTTTTTGACAGGATTAACGAAGCCGTTTGGAGATCTTTCGATCATCCAACAGACTCGCTGGTTCCTGGCCAAAGTTTGTTGGAAGGGAAGAAACTTACAGCTAGTGTTTCTGCCACGAATTGGACGGATGGAGGTTTGTTTTCACTTTCTATCACTAACGAAGGATTGTTTGCTTTCATAGAGTCTAATAATACTTCGGTACCGTATTATGAATTAGTCAGAGCCACAAAAACAATTAAGAAAGAAAGCCATGCTAGATATCTCAATGGAAGCTTAGCTTTGTTCATAAATTCCTCAGAACCTAGGGAACCAGCCGGGAATATTTCTGTTCCTCCAGCATCTTCATCACCGGGACAGTATATGAGATTGTGGCCTGATGGACACTTGAGAGTTTACGAGTGGCAAGCATCGCAAGGGTGGACAGAAGTGGCAGATCTCTTGACAAGTTTTCTTGGGGAATGCGGTTATCCTCTGGTTTGCGGCAAGTACGGCATTTGCTCTCAAGGCCAATGCAGTTGTCCTGCAACCTATTTCAAGCTATTAAATGATAGGCAGCCTGCCCTTGGGTGCTCACAGATTACTCCCTTATCATGTGAAGCTTCGCAAGATCATAGCTTTGTTGAACTCATTGATGTCGCTTACTTCACGTTTAGCTCATTTAGCCCAGACCTTAGGAATACAGATTCGGAGACGTGTAAACAAGCCTGTTTAAAGAATTGCTCGTGCAAAGCTGCTCTTTTTCAGTATGGTTTCGACTCTTCTGCTGGAGATTGCTACTTACCATCTGAAATCTTTTCAATGATGAATAATGAGAAGGAAACGACTCATTATAACTCAACCGCTTACATTAAGGTTCAAAACTTGCCAATGCCAGGTGCAGGTCCTGAAGGAAAGGTGACGAGCCAGAGAAAAAGAATAATTGGGTTCATCCTTGGATCTTTCTTGGGTTTATTAGTTCTAATTGGTGTCTTGATCTTTTTCTTTTGGAAGAGAAAGGGTGCTGATGAAATTGAGGAAGATTATTTAGATCAAGTACCAGAACTACCCAAAAGATTCTCATTTGAAGAGTTGAAAGTCATGACAGACAATTTCAAAAAGATGCTAGGCAAGGGTGGCTTTGGCTCAGTCTTTGAGGGGACACAAACTGATGGCACAAAAGTTGCAGTGAAACGTCTCGAAAGAATTGGTGAAATCAATAAATCTTTCTTAGCAGAGGTGAAGACAATTGGAAGCATTCACCATTTGAACTTGGTGAGATTGATAGGGTTTTGTGCTGATAAGTCTCATAGCCTTCTTGTTTATGAATACATGCCGAATGGATCTCTAGATAGGTGGCTTTTCCAGAGATCAGAGGAGTTTATGCTTGACTGGCAGCAAAGAAAGAAAATCATCCTTGATATCGCCAAGGGACTAACATATCTCCATGAAGATTGCAGGCAGAAGATACTCCACTTGGATATCAAGCCCCAGAATATTCTGCTAGATGACTACTTTAATGCCAAAGTTGCTGATTTTGGTTTGTCGAAATTGATCGACCGTGACCAGAGCCAAGTTGTGACAACCATGAGAGGAACTCCAGGCTATTTGGCTCCTGAGTGGCTCAGCTCGGTAATTACAGAAAAAGTAGATATCTATAGCTTTGGAGTTGTAATGTTGGAGATATTGTGCGGCCGGAAAGTGTTTGACCGCTCTCAGCCTGAGGAGGAAGACAAGTATTTGCTAAGCATATTCAAGAAGAAGGCAGAGGAGGGCAAATTGTCTGATCTGGTGGATAGACACAGTACCGATATGCAATCAAATGGAAAAGAAGTAGTGAATATGATGAAGGTGGCTGCATGGTGTCTGGAAAGTGATTCTGCAAAGAGACCTTCCATGTCAATGGTGGTTAAGGTTTTGGAGGGTATTACAGAATTTGAGCATGACCTCCATTATAACTCGGTTCACCTGCCATCTACAGCAGCACTAGCAAACGTTGATCATAGGGAAGAAAATGACAAACCCACTACTCAACTGTTGCCTTCAGTTTTGTCTGGGCCAAGGTAACAGACGATTAGCAAGTATGCACACCACATATCCATTCATGATTAGCATTAATAATGCTTACCAACAACTTTTGTTTTTAGACTTGAAAAATAAAACTAATTGGGCTTACCAACAACTTTCAGCATCTTTCTTAAAAAAATTGGCGCCAAACTTTTCTATGGTTATTTGTGGATGCAAACTGGAATGAAAGAAACTTCAAATCTCTGATAAGAATGTAAATCTCATAATTGATTTATTATGCAAATTTTAAATTCGTGGATCAAATAACTGCAAGTAACCATCTAAGGTACATATGTGCAAATTCAGAAATTCGTGGCAGGTATCAGTTATAATTGGTCTCGCATTTGCAGAATCTAGCGAATCTAATCATTGACTGAGCTTTGGCCCTGAGTAGTACAAACAAGAAGAGGATGATTAGATTCGCTTTTATGGGAAGTCATCTCAAGCTTTTACTAGGCCGAAACGCATGTTCTACAGTGATTTTGTCAGTCTCTTATTTCTTGTTTAGACACTGAGGATGTGTCATTAGGCAATGAGAATGCAAGTGGGGGAGGCGAAGCAAGCCTGCACTCCATTGAGCGCTTTATTTTGATTTGTTCAATGCTATATATATATATATATATACACAAACTTTTTTATTTTTCAGGAATTTTATGATCTTTGTCAACTTACTCTTTTATTTCTTTTATTTCTTTTAATTACTACAAATTTTTTAGAATTATCGAGATCAGGCATATTATAATATAGTTTAAATTTCTGCTTCCACTGATATTTAAAAAAGAAAAAAAAACTTTTCCATCAATATTAGTACAGAAATGTCTATATCTAAATTCCATAATTAAAAGAATTATATAAGTGGAAGGTGAATAGAATTCCAATTATATGATTAAGTAAAGATTAATCTTTGCGTGTATGTTGAGACTCGAGTTGAACTCGCCCTAAGAAGCTTTCAAGGCAAGGGTTACCGATGGGGGTAGCCCATTGGCCCACTCTTTTATTACTTTTAAACTGTGGATGCATCGAGTCTTTTTCTTCTTGAAGGTTTTGACTAAGGAAAGTACAACATAACTTGTTAGTCTTGTTAATCTTTTCACTGCCAGTTTTCCAAAATTCATCTGTGGGCCTTTGAACTTGTGGGTGGGGAAGACACATAGAACTAGACTGCAGGGGTTTGACTTTTTGTTCTATAAATAAGTTTTCCAATCAACCAATTGTTGTGAATTGAATCATTCTGCAGTAAACCAAATCCTGCGATCTCCCTTTCAAGTCGTCCTGTTTATTGTGAATTGTACTGCACATTTTAGGAGATGAGCATAAGCTGGAACTGGTGCTCTGTTCTTTTATTTCTTATTCTCTCTACACTGTTTTCTTTCTTGGTTGATGCCCAAAGCCAAAGTTTTGATTATCCGACAGCAAAGCTCTCAACTAAATGGGTCAACAGCCCATCAGCTCCTCATTCGGTAGCTTTCACCGATGGATCAACGGTGAGAGCCATCCTTCTCAGGGGAACCTTGGGCCCCAGATATGCATGTGGCTTCTTCTGTAACGGAGCCTGCGACACTTATCTATTTGCTGTTTTCATAGTTCAAACCAACAGTGCTTCCTCAATCGTTGCGCCGGCAATTGGATTCCCACAGGTTGTCTGGGCTGCCAACCGTAACAATCCTGTTCGAATAAATGCAACCTTAGAACTCACTTCACGTGGGAACTTGGTTTTGCGAGACGCCGACGGAACTGTTGCTTGGTCGACGAATACTAATGGTAAATCCGTTGTGGGCTTAACCTTGACCGACATGGGCAACCTGGTACTTTTCAACAAGAAAAATGCAGCAGTTTGGCAATCATTTGATCATCCGACAGACTCGCTGGTTCCTGGGCAAAAATTGGTGGAAGGGAAGAAACTTACAGCTAGTGTTTCAACCACGAATTGGATGGATGGGGGCTTGTTTTCACTTTCTGTCACTAAGGAAGGATTGTTTGCTTCCATAGGGTCTAATAATACTCCAGTACCGTACTATGAATATAGAGTCGGAGGCAAGAAAACAAAAAAGCAACCAAGCTATGTCAAATATCTGAATGGAAGCTTAGCTTTATTCATAAATTTATCGGAACCAAGTGAGCCAGAAGGGGCAGTTTCTGTTCCGCCGGCATCATCATTACCGGGACAGTATATGAGATTGTGGCCTGACGGACATTTTAGAGTCTACGGGTGGCAAGCATCGAAAGGGTGGACGCAAGTGGCGGATCTCTTGACAGGTTATTTTGGGGAATGCGGTTATCCTATGGTTTGCGGCAAGTACGGCATCTGCTTCGGAGGGCAATGCAGTTGTCCTCCAACCTATTTCAAGCCAATAAAGGATAGACAGCCTGCCCTTGGGTGCTCACCGATTACTCCGTTATCGTGTGAAGCTTCGCAAAATCATGGTTTTCTTGAACTTAATGATATCACTTACTTCACTTTTAGCTCAGACCTTACAAATACAGATTCGGACACGTGTAAACAAGCCTGTTTAAAGGATTGCTCGTGCAAAGCTGCTCTTTTTCGGTATGGTTGGAACCCTTCTGCTGGAGAGTGCTACTTGCTCTCGGAAATCTTTTCGATGATTAATAATGACATGGAAAAGACTCATTATAACTCAACTGCTTACATTAAGGTTCAGAACTTTGGCAATGCCAAAGTGGGGAAATAAGACGAGCCATGACAGGGGCCGGCCATGGAGTATCTCCGAAGCCTTAAGTGAATGATTTAATTAATTAATGCGTTTTGTACTTGCCGTTGAAATAAATTACCTATAAATTTATAATATTGATATTTTATGTGACACTTTTTATCGTTTCTTCTAGACGCACAAAATGCTGGAATTTTAAATTTATTTTTCAGAAGACAAAGTGTAGAGGATTTTGTAATTGAAATGCAAACAGTTTTTGTGTTGTTTTCATTCTCCGTCCTATCTGCATGTAATAAACGGTCTTACTTTTTCTTAAACAAACAGGAATGAGTTAACAAATAAGGAGAATTTGTAACAAATTAAGAGAAAGGAAATTTTAACATTATTATTTTTTAGAGGAAGAATATCTGTGACATTCTTTATAGGATTTTACATAAAAATGAATTATATATGATTTAAAAATATCTATTCAATTTAGCTGGTCATTTAAATTTTTTTTTTTAAAAAAAACTATTAACCCTATCGATAAAATTATATGATTTATTTCAAATTATCCTCTCATGAAACAACAATCTTCAAAATACCCCATTTACCTCTTATCTTTTAAACAAAACAAAGTAAACTGAAGGTAAGGTATTTTGAAAATTGTTAATCCACAATGAATAATAAAAAAATTAACTCTCATTTTTTCTACCTTATGAATTTGCTGATCCATTCACTGACGATGGAAGAATTTACGCCAGTCAGAAGCAATCGTATACTTGTTATGAAGTCTATAAACGGCGACGAATACTATATCCAATTAAAGATCATTTCTTATCTACAGTCAAACACCAACAGACCATGGTCTGAAATATTACTACTGAGATATAGGGCATCACATTTAAGAAAAGAAAAATCACGTATTGAAAACAATAATCAGACAAATGCATTAAAATGGGATGACATTCTACAATTTTCGTAAAATGGCAATTTGGGTATCAAGGGTCTATCACATGATATGAACTTTGAGGTAATTTCTCTAATCACCAAAATAAGGCACCGAAGCCCTTCTAAATAGAAATAAAACTGCAACGATAGCTGTAGCATGTTTTAAGATGAAAAAGTTAATAGCATTCTTATGATCAAGATATGGTACCAATAAATATTGACGTGACAACAGTAGGAAGGTTTTTGGGGTTAAAAACCAATTCAAGAATTTATTACCAATTTGGTTTTTGGCAATAAGCAATATTCACATGGCAGGATGTCATGAACCAGAGACAACCAGTATGTCTCTTCTTGTTCTAAATGCTGGTTTATTTATTTATTTCTTGAAAACCTTATTTATGTACATATTATTTTTTTAAAACCTTATTTATCTACATATTAGTAAAATATCTTTTGTTTGCTTTTCTGTGAAATTTTATGATTTTTTGTTGAACATATAAAATTTTATTTTGTTCTTGTTCAAACTTCAAAATTCAATTTCTACTTGCTCTTCTAACTCTGTTTGTATTGTTCTACTAATTGATTTTGTATTTATCTTTTGCTTTTGAAGGTTGGAGTCTTCAAGCATTAAACTTCCAGATATCATTATAATTATTTCTACGGGAGTGTTATTTATAGGTAAACGGCTTAATCATTTTCTTTTATCTATTTCTTCTAATATCAATAGTTCAGTAGCGTTGTTTGCTTTATGTATATTGTGTATGCATTTTTAATATAAGAAAATTGCAGAAATGTTGCTTAATAAAGAGCATTTGAGTAGAATCTTCATTATAACATTTACCTACTGGTTACTTGTTAGTAAAATAAGGAGTTTGGGGAAATTTTGTCCCATTACAATGAAGAGTATGCCAGAACTTAAGCTCTTGGGTCGAGTGGGAACAGGGCAATTTTAGTTTCACTTTTTATGACCTCTCTTGTTGTGCTAGGAAGGTATGGCTAATTTCTGGATGAATATAACGATCATGAGGACATATTGCACAGGTTGAGTATAATGATCATGAAGACATATTGCACATAAGATTGAGAATATAATGTAGGGAGTTTTTGCAAAGACTGTCCATAGCTTATTGTTGCGGTCCGTCAAAATTTCAGCCCACATGTGCCTAGATTCGGGCCGCAAGCCCAACACCTTGGCCAAGAGTGCTAGCTTGGCCCGATTCTTGAAAATTCCAGCACACTCTAACACACTTGAACATGTACATATTTTAGAATTCTCTTGAGCCTTGTAAATAATAAAATATAGGCAAGTGACAAGAATTCTCTAGAACCCTAGAGCTTGGCAAGCTCCTATAAATAGGAGATGACATTTGCCATTTAGATCATCAAGTCTTGAGTAATTTTCTCAAGCACTCTTGTAAGTGTTGTGCAAATTTTAATGAACTCGCAAGCGCACGAATCTATTGTAGAATAGATTAATGGTGACGAGTGTCGATCCCACGAGGAGGTTGATTTTAATTATGTGTCGAATTAATTTTCTTTTTAATGGGAACAATTAAATTATGGTGATTTTATTCTAAATTGTGAATTAAAATGACAGGAATAATTGAAAATGTAACTGTTATAATAAAGCACTTGGGTATCCGGATCCGCATCAACATGCTCCATGGGCTAAATATTCCATATTAATACCAATTAAATCATAAGGGGGGATTCCACACCTCATGAACTACTCTCCAATAAGTATGGTGCCAAGGGCTTATCGTGTCAAATAATAATAACCTTGTACTAGGGTCTTGGGTTTAACCAGCAACAGAACTAGACAAGACTATTATTATTTGTCGACGAAAAGTCAAAACAACCACAAATATTAGAGGGGAAGAGAAAGTAAATTTACCAAATTAAGCCCATGGAACATGTTGAGACTTCACCTTCAACCCAAGCTCAAAAAGAAATTAGCTACTCATATTTTAACTAAGGATAAAAAAGGAATTTTATTAAAATACAAAGAAACTACAAGAAGGAGAAGGAATTTCAGAAATCTAAGCTTAGAAATGAATTCAGGGGTGCCAAATTAGGGGGGGAGAGCCCCCTTTTTATAGATAAATTGAGTGAATCGTGACCATCAGATTAAAAACAATTTGGATGCTCAAGATTGCGCCACGTCATCGCATCGGTCAATAATCACCAACCGTCAATCAACATTTGTACAAAGAACGCGCTGAATAGTAAATAATCCCATGTAAGCGCATGTACTGTACACCCGATTTCTACTCCAATGAGATGCTGCCACGTCATCGATCTACAGTATATAAGAAATTTAGTCCAATAAGATCATGACACATCATCGGTCAACGCCACGTCATCGGTCAATGCCATATAAGCAGTCAATCCACATAATTCGTCCAATCAGATACTGCCACGTCGTAGGTAGTTGCCACATCATCGGTCCGTATACATGAAGCGGTGTCGTGAAAGCGATGCATGCGTATGAACAGCGACTGCAGTATGTGTGAACAAGAATTTTTCCTTTAATGCTCTTCTTAAGGTTTTCGACCGTCCTGAGTCCAAATATGACGTCCGTTTTACTGTCTGATCACTCGTTTATTGTGAAACGATTATGATACCCCTAAAATACATAAAATACACAATTATAATAAAACACATATAATTAAATAACAAAATACTTAAATAAATAAAAGTAGCAATGTTAGTGAGATTTAAAGTGTAAAATGATGATTTTCTCCTTTATAAATATACACTTTCTAACACTCAACACACCCCCCAACCAGTTTATTGCTAGTCCCTAGCAAATAAAGCAAAGATAAAAAACTTTTTTTTTAAACACACGTGTTTATTCAATCAGATTAATGATAACAATCAAATAAAAGTTTAAGCATTATCTCTAGTCTAAAGGAATATCACACCTACATCAACCATCCATATGTATCAGTCCAGCAGATTTTGTTGTAGCAATAGTAATCAAGCTACTTTCAAGAAAGACATATCCAACCCCAAAATCTCACCGGTTGTAGTGACACTCTCACAAAAAAATTAATCCCAATAAAATTTTGTCACTACAATGAATGGTAAATTGAGAGAAAATAATAAAGAAATATCACACACTCTCACCAAGATGAAAAATATGCCCATAGCTTAGAAATAGTACGATCTCAAATAAAGTATTAGTCAACCCAATGTATTCATCATTTTTTTTTCATTCATTTTTTTTCATTTTTTTATATATGTATCACTACATCTTAATTACCCATATAACTAGCTTTTATGTTAGACTATAGTTCCCTAAAATCAGGAAGGATTTTTATTAGGACGTAACGTAGGCTAGGGACATGGCTAACAAAGAAAGGAAAATAGGGAAACAAAATATATATGTTTGAGAAAAAATTCAAGAACTTTTTACAGGATACATTTTGCTTATTTATTACTATTGTACATCTTTTTTTTTCTCTTTTTTTTTCTTTTTTTTATATGGCACAACTTTTTGAACAAAATAATTATTTATTTATTTTTTCTCAAACATGAATAGGTGAATGGAACTTATATGATATCGGGTAATACTCCAAATGGAGTGGGTTAGGATGATAAGTTAATAAAGAAAAGGATTTTTTTAAATAAAAGGCTCAAAAGGGGTAACTATGGATATTAAATAATAGGGATGGCTAGAAAAGGCTCAAACGGGTCAAAAATGGCATTCCATCATCTTTTAGGACTCTAAATAATCTTCCATATCTACTAATTAAGTGGACATTTAGATGCAAAGAAGAACACACACTTTTTTTTTTTTAAAGGGTTGACTCAAAGAAAATCTAGAGATCATGTATGAAATAATAAACTGCTAAGCTACATGAAGAATGGGCAAAAAGGGTTACTCTCCAAGAAAAATTAATAGGCTCAAAAACTCACTTGGAATTTATTATGACATGTGCATTCTTTCAAGCAACTCATTATTTGTCCAACATCAACATGTAGAATAGTAAACATGGTGTAACATTACTCAAGACCAAAGATAATACAAATACTAAAATTCAAAAGTCATCATATCATCCAATATCAAGAACTCACAAATTTTTTTTTTAAATAGAATTATTTCCTCCCAACCTATTCTAAACATAAAAAGAAAACATACATGCAGAAAAATTAAAGAAAAATGAATATATTTTTTTTTTTTTTTTTTTATTTTTTTACAAAAGAAGATGCGTTTCTAGAGTTACTACACTCCATATTCAGTCATCTTCGACTTTAAAAACTTGGAAACATATATTTATAAAGGAGAAAAATGAAAGGTTAGAAACACACACAAATATATATATATATTTTTTTTTTTTGTGTTTTTTTTTAACTAAGAAGATGCGTTTCTAGAGTCAGTATACTCTATATTCAGCCATCTTCTATTCAAAAAGTTAATTATGGTTAGTTCAACATTCCACAATTGTCTACTATTCCCTCCCCCCAACCAGAACGAAACATTGTCCTCAATGTTTGAAAGGAAAGAAGTAGAGTTTAGAAGACATCACCTGGGTGCTGCAATACAGAGGAAAATATTTACAAGCGGAGAGTTAAATCTAATTTGTACTTCTTACTGCCGCTACTGTTACCATTATTATTTGAACACTCCAACACAATAGCCTTGGGATCTGGCTCTGGTTGATAAGCTTGTAACAGATCAAGTAGCGCGCATTAGCGGTGTGTGTGCACAAATAAAGATGTTTTTTCGAGGAAGGAAGAAAATAATTTTTTATTGCATGGTTAAGAAATGTGAGAAAGCCATCATAAAAGTTATTGACATTTAACAAACCAATGGGTTTTTGATGAATGTTCAGATGAGACCAAGATGCTAATGTCATTAGTGCCTCAAGAGTTGTAAGATCGCCTGGAAGGAAAATAAAAGCATCGGCATGATTTAACATTTCAGTTATTCGTTCTTGCATACCTGAGACGACTAACTCTTCTCCAGTTGGTGAATGAGACAAACAACCCAAAGGTTTTAGGATTTGAGGGATGATGCCTAACACTTGGCTCCCTCTGACAAAAGCAGCTTCTGATACCATTTTGGATAACCCTCGGTCACCTCCTCCATACACCAAGTGCAATTTTCTCTCTGCTATTCTTAGACCAAGATCTATGGTTGCCTCCATGAACTCTTTATGTTTGCCATAATGGAACCCGAAAGCACACAAATGTTTTTGAATTGTTTACTGAAGAAGAAGCTGCCATTAAGATATTGCTCAAAAACAACTTGTGAGTGCTCGGTAAAAACAATTCACATTTAAAGACCTTGGTGACAGGTTGGTTACAAATTGTGTATGGGACATTATGTCAATTAACGTGTAAGGCACATAGCTCAAAAGTAAAAAAGAAAATAGTAAAAAGAAAAAGTAAATGAAATTATTAAACAACAATAATGCAAATAGTAAAATAACAGTGAAATAAAAGAACAGAGAGGTAAAAGGATATTTACAGATAGTTGTGATTGTGGCTCACATCTTCCTCTGGTTTTACGTCCAGAAACGGCTTGAACGCCCTCTATGGGTCGAGGATAGGCTTCCCATCCAATTTTCTTACAAACTGGCAAACAGGGTCTTTTATAGTCAGATTCCCGAGACTATAGTTTGCACATTCTTTCTGGAATAATGGCCATAACTGAAGTATTGCATGTTGGACGTATCCACTGGGATGCGTTTCAAGAGACAAAAGGATATCATCCAATGACTCCTTATTCAAGCCATCCCTAATGAATTGAATCTTATCTTCTCTGTTATCAGACACCACTCCTAAGGAACATGATTCTTTATTGCATATCATTCTGGCACATTTATGACAAGCAACAGAAAGTCTTCGAGCTCATCGTTTTCTCGCATAATTTCCTTTACCACAACTAGGCATGTATGCAATAAATTTGGGAGGTAACTCACCTGCTAAGCGAACTTTTGCCTCGATTAACCAACGGATGTCAGCAGGGATGTTATTCTTCATAAGCAATCGCATGCGTTCGGACCGGGCTTTATAAATTAAAAGTAGGGCATTCTGAGGAAGCGAAGGGAATCGTTTGTGAAGCTTTTCTAAAATCTCATTTCTGTCCATACCTTCGTCTCAGAATATCAGTTATTGTGGGAAAACTGAAGTAACCGACTTGATTGTCACGGAGTACCGTTATCCGCCACTTGACCGGGGTTACAAACTTTAAACACACAAAGCAAACTAAAACACACAACCAAGAAAATAAATTAAAACACACAAAACAAATTAAAATCGTCCTCTTATCGAATTTACCTCAAGCTCCAATTGGATGTTGTAGATGCCTCTCTCAATTTCTCGGAGTTGGCTTTTAAATCCTCAACATAGGCTACTAACTGGTGGTTGTAGGCTGCCGGATACGATGTGTTTTACAAAATCGTATCTCGACCTCCGAGATGAGATTGTATACGTCGAAATTGTCTAAGAATGTTTAAGAGGAACTGTCTCATGATTAAATGGATAAGAAAAACTTAACGGTTAAACAAACACAAAAAAATAATTTCAATCAAAGAAAAGAATGAATAAAAGAAAGAAAATAAAGAAAATAAATAATCAAATCACCGAAAAGTAAAACCTCAAATTAAAATAAGTGGGTCACTCAAATTTATTTCGCTGTCCTCTCCATGTGGTTGGTATTCTAGATATGGCTTTAATCTTTGACCATTAACTTTGAAAGTGACACCATTCATTGGATCCTTAATTTCAATTGCCCCATGTGGAAAAAACAAAGTATGAACAATAAACGGGCGGACCATCGAAAGCGAACTTACCTGGGAATAAGTGTAAGCGAGAATTGAATAAAAGTACTTTCTGACCTTGAGTGAAAGATTTTCGCATAATTTGCTTGTCGTGAAAGACTTTCATTCGTTGCTTGTAAATTTTGGCATTCTCGTACGCATCATTTCGAATTTCTTTAAGTTCGCCTAATCGTAATCTTCTTTTCCGAGCACCTTGTCAGTATGTCAAAATTGAATTTCTTGATGGCCCAAAGACGCACGATGCTCGAGTTCCACGGTAGGTGGCATGCTTTTCCATACACTGCTTTGTAGGGTGACATCCCAATCGAGTCTTGAAAGCCGTTCTATATGCCCATAATGCATCATCAAGCCGCAACGACCAATCTTTTCTCGTCGGGCCTCACTGCTTTTTTCTAAAATGTGCTTTATTTCTCGATTGGAGATCTCAACTTGGCGCTGATGTCAGATGGGGTCGCCACTTTATGAGTGATGGAGTACTTTGTCAAAAGTGCTTTGAAACATTTATTGCAAAAGTGGGCACCACCATCACTAATTATTACTCGAGGGAATCCAAAAGGGAAACAATATTGCTTTTCAAAATCCTATTACCACTTTATGATCATTGTTCCTACATGGAATAGCTTCTACCCATTTCGAAACATAATCAAATGCGACCAATATGTATTGATGGCCAAAAGATGTGGGAAAGGGTCCCATGAAATCGATACCCCATACGTCAAAAATTTCAACCCACGGTGGGTTTAGTGGCATCATATTCCTTCGTGTAATGCTGCCCATTCTTTGACACCTATCACATGAAGAACAAAAGGTGTAAGCATCTCAAAATATAGTTGGCCAATAGAAACCACATTGTAAAATTTTAGTAGTGTTTGTTTTCTTAGATCAAGTGGCCTCCACAAGCTTGTTCATGGCAGAAAGAAAGGATATTTCAAATTCATTCTCCTGGGACACATCGTCTAATAATTTGGTCCGCACAAAGTATTTAAATAGATAAGGATCATCCCAAAAGAAATTCTTTATTTTCGCAAAGAATTTGGCCTTGTCCTGCTTAGTCCAATGCTCGGAAGTTGACTGTAACAAGATAATTAACTATATCAAAGATACCATGGTACTACTTCCACACTCATTAATTGTTCATCCGGAAATGACTCATTCAAAGGTAAATGTTCTTTTGTTGTGTCAAAATGAAGACGGGAAAGATGATCACCACAACATTTTCTATTCCTTTCTTGTCTTTGAATTCTAAGTCAAATTCTGCAAGAGTAGACCCAACGAATTAGTCTAGCTTTTGCATCCTTCTTTGTGAGAAGATATTTAAGAGCAAAGATGATCTGTAAATATAATTATTTTACAACCAATGAGATAAGATCGAAATTTTTCTAATGCAAACACAATCGCTAGCATTTCTTTTCAAAGTGGTTGAATAATTCAATCGTGCATCATTCAATGTCATACTAGCATAGTAAATCACATGGGAATTCGATCAACTCTTTGTCCTAATATCGCTCCTATCGCATAGTCGATGCATCACACATAAGCTTAAATGGTAAGTTCCATTTGGGGAAATTTGAATGATGGGTGATGATGTCAACAATCGCTTTAGTTTTTCAAATGCCACAAGACATGAATCATCAAAGACAAAGGTACATCCTTAGCAAGTAAATTGCATAAGGATCTAGAAACTTTGCTAAAATCTTTAATGAAACGTCTATAAAAACCAAAGATGCCCAAGGAAAGATCTTACTTTCCTGATCATTGTTTTAGGTGGAGGAAGATTGGAAATGAGATCCATCATGGCTTTATCAACCTCAATACCTTTGCTTGAAATGATGTGACCGAGAACAATACCTTGTTTAACCATAAAATGGCATTTCTCCCAATTCAAGACTAAATTCTTCTCGATACATCTCTGCAGAACTAATGTTAGATGATGTAAACATTGATCAAACGAATCTCCAAAAACAGAAAAGTCATCCATAAAAACCTCAAGGAATCGTTCAACCATATCAGAAAAAATGCTCAACATGCATCGTTGAAATGTAGTAGGTGCATTACATAATCCAAACGGCATTCTCCTATATGCAAAAGTGCCAAAAGGACAAGTGAAGGTGGTCTTCTCTTGATCTTTTGGTGCTATGGGAATCTGATTGTATCCTGAATAACCATCTAGAAAGCAATAAAACTCATGACCTGCTAATCTATCAAGCATTTGATCGATAAATGGTAAAGGAAAATGGTCTTTACGTGTGACAGAATTCAACTTTCTGTAATCAATGCATACACGCCATCCTGTAGTTATTCTAGTGGGTACCAATTCATTATCAGCATTGATGACTCAGTAACTCCCGATTTTTTAGAACAACTTGCACAGATCGACCCAAGAACTATCGAAATAGGGTAAATGATACCTGCATCTAATAGCTTGAGGACTTCAGAGCGAACAACCTCTTTCATGTTAGGATTTAACCGACGTTGCATTTCCCTAGTAGGTTTAGCATTTTCATCAAGATGAATGTAATGCATGCAATCTACTGGGTTTATACCTTTTATGTCCGCTATTATGGTCCATCCTAATGCTCCTTTATGTTCTTTTAAAACATCCAACAACTTACCTTTTTGTTCGTCATTGAGGGAAGAAGAGATGATTACTGGTAAAGTGCTTTCTTCTCCCAAGAATGCGTATTCCAAAGGGTTGGGTAATGGCTTGAGTTCGAGTTTTGGTGGTGATTCTGATGATGGGCTGAGTTTCTTTTCTCGACAAAGACTAGTTGTTCAACTCTCAATTTCCATTTATTAGTGTCCATGGATGGTCTTTGAGTCAAGTAGAGCATTGACTTCATCAATCGAATGTCAATATCAAAATTTAAACCAAAGTGAGTTAAACAAGTTTGCAAAGGGTCATTACTAAGGTTTGAAAAAAAATTGTTATCAACTAGTGTTTCTATTAAATCCACATTAACAATTCCATCATCTGCACTATGAGGTTGTTTAGCAATGTTAAAGATATTGAGTTCCATGGTCATATTGCCAAAAGTCAACTGCATATTTCCGGTTCTGCATTGAATATGTGCATCGGCAGTTGCCAAGAAAGGTCGGCCCAGAATAATGGGAATGTGCTTCTTTGAATCCTGCACTGGTTGAGTGTCAATTACAATGAAATCAACAGGAAAATAAAACTTGTCTACCTGGATAAACACGTCCTCCACAATACCACGAAGTATTTTTATGGACCGATCTGCAAGCTGTAACACCACTGGAGTTGGATGTAATTCGCCCAGTCCAAGTTTCACAAAAACAGAGTAAGGCAACAGATTTACACTAGCTCCTAAATCCAACAAAGCATTCTCAATTGTGTGGTTCCCTATACTACATGAGATAGTGGGGGAGCCTGTATCTTTGCATTTTAGAGGCATTTTATGTTGGAGTATAGAACTAATATTTTCTGTTAGAAAGACCTTTTTCTGAACATGAATATTTCTCTTTTTAGTACAAAAGTCTTTAAGAAACTTGGCGTATGATGGCACTTGTTTTATAGCTTCAAGTAAAGGGATGTTAACACTTACCTGTTTGAAGATTTCAAGAATCTCACCTGTGGATTTTCCTTTCTTCCCTTGAGCTAACCTCTGAGGAAATGGAGCTTTAGGAACATATTCTCGTGAGTTGGTTTCCTCTTTCTCCTCTGATAATGATTCCTCCGAGTTCATAGGTACAATTTGAGTTGATTTTGGCATCTCCACTTTGTTGTCAACTTCTTTTCCTTTTCGCAAGGTCATCACTTCTTTGACCTCTCCATGCTACTGTGGTGAACTAGAACTTGCTTCATTTACTGCTTTAGGATTGGGCATTGGTTGACTTGGGAATTTGCCTTTTTCAACGGTCATGGCCAATGTTTGAATTGAAGAGGCAAGTTGTCCTACCATTTTCTCAAGGCTTGAAACAGATTGAGCTTGTGAGTTGAAGCTTGCTCTCATCTCATTTCGTAATTCATCAATGGTGCGGTTCTCACGCTTCGATCTTGGAGTTAGTAAGATTTTGAAATTTTGGGATGTCTCCTCCCATGGTTTAGGTTGAGAATGGTTTGGGTTCTGATTGTATGGTCTAAATGGTGGTTGAGAGGCTTGAGACATTTGAGGAACTGGTTGCATTGGTGGAGGTGGAACTGATGGTCCGTTTTGTTGGACTCCTTGAGACCATGAAAAATTGGGGTGGTCTCTCCATCCAGGGTTATATGTGTTGGAGTAAGGGTTGTAGTTTGGTGGTTTTCTCATGATACCTATGGCATTGGCTTGATCTGAATATGAGTCATGGTCATGCGGCTCTGTTGATTTAGCGGTTGTCAAAAATGTTATTTGTCGAGCAAGGCCTTCGACCATCTCTTTGACTTCTTTAATTCCTGAGCTTGACTCGCCAATGTTAACCTCATTCACTCCCTTAATTCTCTTGGTATTTCTGAGTGATCGACTCCGTTGTTGAGAATTATCCGATTGCCGTTGGAAAAATTCCCAAATCTCTGATGCGCTTTTGGACATTAACTCTCCTCCACTGGTTGCCATTAGCCATTCTTGCATATGTGGCAATAATCCCTCCAAAAAATATTGGCATTGGTGTCATTTCTCGTACCCATGATGTGGACACTTCAAGAGTAGCCCATTAAATCGCTCCCATGCTTCAAAAAATTGCTCGTCGTCTCTTTGAGTAAACTCTGAAATTTCCCTGCGAATAGCATTGGTTTTATGAACTGGAAAATATTTATTTAAAAATTTAGTTACCATTTGTTCCCATGATGTAATGCTATTAGCAGACATTGTATTAAACCATGAACGAGCTCTATCTTTTAATGAAAATGGGAATAATCTAAGTTTAACATCATCATCTGAAAAATTCTCATATTTAAAAGTTTGACAAATAGCATGAAAATCATTCAGATGATTATATGGGTCCTCATTTTCTAAGCCATAGAATGTGGGGAGACAGTTTAGCACACTAGGTTTTAATTCAAAACTCCTAGCAGCTACATTTGGGTACCTTATGCATGATGTGCTCAAATTAGCTAAAGGACTAAAATAATCCTTAAATGGCCTCTCTTGTGGTTCTGGTTGCTGATGTTGCAAATCCATTTCAAGTTTCTTTTGAAAAACAGTTTGTTTGTGTATGCGAAGTGTTTTTTCCAAATCGAGGTCTAAAGGTTCAAATAAATTACAAGATAAACAAAACAAATTACAAAGAAAAGTAAAGCAAAAATTAAAGTACAGAAAATTAAAGAAATCACACAATAAAATTTAATTGCAAAAATGTAAATTACAGAAATTAAATTACAAAAATTAAATTGCAAAAATTTAAATTACAAAAATTAAATTATAGAATTATTATTTTTTTATAAGAAAAAAATATAAGAAAACAAAAAAAATTAATTCCACAAATTAAAATAACTTACCTCCCCGGCAACGGCGCCAAAAACTTGTTGTGCAAATTTTAATGAACTCGCAAGCGCACGAATCTATTGTAGAATAGATTAATGGTGACGAGTGTCGATCCCACGAGGAGGTTGATTTTAATTATGTGTCGAATTAATTTTCTTTTTAATGGGAACAATTAAATTATGGTGATTTTATTCTAAATTGTGAATTAAAATGACAGGAATAATTGAAAATGTAACTGTTATAATAAAGCACTTGGGTATCCGGATCCGCATCAACATGCTCCATGGGCTAAATATTCCATATTAATACCAATTAAATCATAAGGGGGGATTCCACACCTCATGAACCACTCTCCAATAAGTATGGTGAGGGCTTATCGTACAAATAATAATAACCTTGTACTAGGGGTAAGGTTTTAACAGTTTCAGAACTAGATAAGACTATTATTATTTGTCGACGAAAAGTCAAAACAACCACAAATATTAGAGGGAAAGAGAAAGTAAATTTACCAAATTAAGCCCATGGAACATGTTGAGACTTCACCTTCAACCCAAGCTCAAAAAGAAATTAGCTACTCATATTTTAACTAAGGATAAAAAAGGAATTTTATTAAAATACAAAGAAACTACAAGAAGGAGAAGGAATTTCAGAAATCTAAGCTTATAAATGAATTCGGGGGTGCCAAATTAGGGGGGGAGAGCCCCCTTTTTATAGATACATTGAGTGAATCGTGACCATCGGATTAAAAACAATTTGGATGCTCAGGATTGCGCCACGTCATCAGTCAACAGTCAACAGTCAACCGTCAACAGTCAACATTTGTACAGTAACGCCACCTGAATAGTAAATAATCCCATGTAAGCGCATGTACTGTACACCCGATTTCTACTCCAATGAGATGCTGCCACGTCATCGATCTACAGTACATAAGAAATTTAGTCCAATAAGATCATGACACATCATCGGTCAACGCCACGTCATCGGTCAATGCCATATAAGCAGTCAATCCACATAATTCGTCCAATCAGATACTGCCACGTCGTAGGTAGTTGCCACATCATCGGTCCGTATACATGAACAGTGTCGTGAACAGTAACTTTTTCCTTTAATGCTCTTCTTAAGGTTTTCGACCGTCCTGAGTCCAAATATGACGTCCGTTTTGTTGTCTGATCACTCGTTTATTGTGAAACGATTATGATACCCCTAAAATACATAAAATACACAATTATAATAAAACACATATAATTAAATAACAAAATACTTAAATAAATAAAAGTAGTAATGTTAGTGAAATTTAAAGTGTAAAATGATGATTTTCTCCTTTATAAATATACACTTTCTAACACTCAACAGTAAGCTCTCTTGTAAAGTCTCTTGTTGGCAATATAAGTTTTTCGATTGGCTCCATTGCTTTCTTTCTCGCTAGCCTCTCAACAACCTTTGGCTTCGCTAGTTGGGAAACTCAAAGGCTTACTTAGCAACTCTCGACAAAAGTTGCCTAAGTGCTGCACGAGTTGCTACGCAAAACACTCATCCTGTGACATTATATACTGCACCCTGAGTCCTTAAATAATCAAATTTCTAGTTAAATGCTCGTAGAGGTTTTGACTGCCATTTCGTAAGTCTTCAACTGTATTCTATCTCATCCTCTTCTTTGATGTGGAGTCACTTTTTGATAAAACTTAATTCTATTTTCAAGATTTTATATTTTATCCAATATAAACTTTTGTATTTTGATGTGATTGTTGGTGATAAATCATAATTTTTTTTATAAAAAATATTTTAGGACCGATCTCATATAATATATAAGAAATTTGTAATCCAAAAAATCATACCTTGATAATCTGAGAAAATGAACGACACAAAGCAATAAATCCACCACCAAATAATCTTCCAAGCTATGACTCAAGTTTGATCTGTACTGAACGTGTGAGCATTCATTTCACTACTCCCAAAAATCACTAGCTTTCTTTTCTTTAATGTTTTTTCTCAAAAGGCGTCTCACACATTTTCAAGAGAAAAGAAAACTTATATATAATATTTCCTTAGTTAAAATCCTAATTTGTGTTTTTTTATATAATAATTCAAAATATTAAATATATTAAATATAATATTTTTCTTCTCCACTTACCTATAAGTGGAGATAAAGTGTAATAACTTTGGGGTCACCTTGTAAAATATCACAAGACCCCATTTACATATAAATATAACATATAGAGCCTTAACAAATATTATATTTAAGTTTTATCACCTAATATGCCAATTTTATTATTTTTTAATCCAGTAGTGGTGTAGTCAATTAAATAAGCTAACTTGGATATCATTCGATAACATACAATAGTGGGTACAATAATTAAACCTGTAATTAAACTAACTTAATTATTTAATTCCAATTCTATTCTACTATAAGATTGGAGTTTACCTCTATAATTGTATGCTCGAATAATAATTCGTCCCAAGTCACATTGATATCTTTACTACATAATCCTTTACACCACATCGTTAATTAAATTGATATCTCAACTGTCCAATCAATTTAATAACATCTTATTCTTTGATACTTACTAGTTTCTTCTAATCATCATTTTCAATATATTAAATATGTTAACACACTCTGCCTAGAGAAGTCTATGATTAAGTACCGAAAACCCATCAAGAGATGTGTTGTACAAATTTCATATTGTTAATATATAACTTCAATACTTATAATTACTCCCACCAAGATACCGGATAATCTTGACTACAAATATGTGTCGTGTCTATTGGTAACTTAAATGGAATGACAACCACAATCATGACATTATAACTAACTCAAGATTAAGATTACAGTAAAATCAATGCCTATGAGATTTAATAAGTTTGACAGTTATTATAAAGTTAATTAAATCTCATATGTGATCTTGTTCAATGTAGTCGTATTATATCAATAAATTCATACATGATTAAGATAAATCATTCAATGAATTTATTACAGTTTATACCTAAATAAAGTTGGGAACTTTATTTATCAACTGCGAACTCAATTTATTAAATCATAAGATAACTTATATTTATGTCTTTTGTGAATCCACATAATGATCACATAAATACATATAATATGATTAAATGGACTTTACTCAAAAATTAATGCAAATAAAATATTTGAATAAAATACCTCAATTATTTTATTAATCAGAAAAAATATTTATTACAAATAAATAAACCTATATTCTTTTAAAGAGCATATTTTCTCAACAATCTCCCATTAGCTCTTAAAGCATACTTGGGATCTCACGCATGCCCATGTATTCTAAGTGCAAGTTAAAGAGTTTCCCGGGTATAGCCTTCGTCAAAGGATCTGCCAAATTTTGCTGTGATGCAATCTGAGTAACCTGCACATCATTTCTCTGCACTATATCCCTTATAAGATGATACTTCCTCTCAATATATTTTTGTTTCTTGTGATTCCTTAGTTCTTTAGATTGAGCTACTGCACAACTATTATCACAATAGTTTAAGAGGTTCAGTTACAGCAGGAACCACCTCAAGATCTTGTAGGAACTTATAGAGCCATACAGCTTCTTTTGCTGCTTCAGATACAGCTACATATTCAGCTTCAGTTGTGGAGTTTGCGATACAAGATTATTTCACACTCCTCCAACTAATAGCTCTACTTCCTAATGTAAACACATAGCCAGAAGTTGACTTTCTGGAATCCTTATCTGATATAAAATCAGAATCAATATAACCCACTGGAATAAGTTCATCATCAGAATACACAAGCATATAATTTTTAGTTCTTTTCAAATATGCTGGACAGCAGTCCAGTGTTCAAGTTCAGGACTAGATTGATATTTGTTAATCATCCCTACTGCAAAATAGATATCTGGTCTAGTGCAAAGCATCGCATACATAAAACTTCCCATAGCTTCTGTATAAGGAACTCATCTTATTTTCTCTATCTCTTCAGATGTTTTGGGTGGTTGATCTTTAGACAATGCAGTTTCATGTCTAAATGATAATAAACTAGTCTTGAAATTTTTCATGCTAAATTTAGCCAATATCTTGTCGATATAAACTGCTTGAGATAAGACTAAAGTTTTATTCTTAGGTCTTGCAAGTAATTTGATACCAAGAATATAACTTGCCTCTCCCAAGTCTTTTATATCAAACTATTTAGCTAACCAACTCTTTATTGTAGGTAACACTCCTATATCATTTCCAATTAAGAGAATATTGTCTATATAAAGAACCAAGAGAGCTAGAGATTTTCTCTGAATTTTCTTATACACACATGGTTTATCAATATTCTGAATGAATCCAAACGATTTAATCACTTAATCAAATCTCATATTTCATGATCGAGATACTTGCTTCAATCCATAAATAGATCTCTACAACTTATATACCACGTGTTTTTTGCCTTTTTATATGAATCTATCTTGTTGCTGTATGTAGATGTTTTCTTCATAATGCCTATTATGAAAAGCAGTCTTGATATCTATTTGCCAAATTTCATAATCTAGCACTGTAGTAATGGAGAGCAAAATCTTGGTGGATTTAAGCATAGCAACCGGAGAAAAAGTTTCCTCATAATTGATTCTCTCTTTCTGAGTAAATCCGTTGGCTACTAATCTAGCTTTAAATGTCTCCACCATTCCGTCTACTCTTCTTTTTCTCTTATAGATCCATTTGCAACTTATTTGGTGCCTCTATAAGTTCCCAGACTTTATTCAAATACATAGATTCCATTTCTTGATTCATGGCCTTTTTCCAAAATTTAACATCTCTATCTATTAGAGTTTTGTTATAGCTAGTGGGATCTTGTGTATGTTCACCCGAGATAGCCTTATAGGTTTCTCCTAGTAACATGTATCTCGCAGGTAATCTAGTTACCCTCTCACTACAACGAGATTCTAAAAAGGATTGTTGTTCAAGGATAATCCTGTGTTGATCGTCTGGTTGTTGCTGTTCTTTCTGTTCTAACAAGTGTGGAAAGTGTTGAGTGTTAGAAAGTATATATTTATAAAGGAGAAAATCATCATTTTACACTTTAAATCTCACTAACATTGCTACTTTTATTTATTTAAGTATTTTGTTATTTAATTATATGTATTTTATTATAATTGTGTATTTTATGTATTTTAGGGGTATCATAATCGTTTCACAATAAACAAGTGATCAGACAGCAAAACGGACGTCATATTTGGACTCAGGACGGTCGAAAACCTTAAGAAAAGCATTACAGGAAAAGTTATCATTCACATATACAGATCTTTCATACGCACGTGATCGCTTCATTTACATCATTCACGACCTTAATCGTTCATGTATACGGATCGATGATGTGGCAACTACCTACGACGTGGCGATTCGATTGGGACGAATTATGTGGATTGACCGCTTATGTGGCATTGACCGATGACGGGCGTTGACCGATGATGTGTCATGATCTTATTGGACTAAATTTCTTATGTCATCGTAGATCGATGACGTGGCAAAGATCTCATTGGAGTAGAAATCGGGTGTACAAAGATATGCGCTTACATGGGATTATTTACTATTCGCGGTTATCGCATAAAAAAGTTGATTATTGACGGTTGATCGTTGATCGTTGATCGATGACGCGCGCAATCCTCGAGCATCCAATTGTTTTTAATCCGATGGTCACGATTCACTCAATGTATCTATAAAAGGGGGCTCTCCCCTAATTTGGCACCCCGAATTCATTTCTAAGCTTAGATTTCAAATTCCTTCTCCTTCTTATAGTTTCTTTGTATTTTAATAAAATTCCCTTTTTATCCCTAGTTAAAGTATGAGTAGCTAATTTCTTTTGAGCTTGGGTTGAAGGTGAAGTTTCAACATGTTCCATGGGCTTAATTTGGTAAATTTACTTTCTCTTCCCCTCTAATATTTGTGGTTGTTTTGACTTTTCGTCGACAAATAATAATAGTCTTGTCTAGTTTCATTCTGACCCTGGTTAAACCTAAGCAAGACCCAAGTACAAGGTTATTATTATTTAGACGACAGTTCTAAGACCATACTTATGGAGAGTGGTTCATGAGGTGTGGAATCCCCCCTTATGATTTAATTGGTATTAATATGGAATATTTAGCCCATGGAGCATGTTGATGCGGATCCGGATACCCAAGTGCTTTATTATAAGAGTTTCATTTTTAATCATTCCCGCCATTTTAATTCAACAATTTATGATAAAATCACCATAATTTAATTGTTTCCATTAAAAGAAAATTAATTCAGCACATAATTAAAATCAACCTCCTCGTGGGATCGACACTCATCACCATTAATCTATTCTACAATAGATTCGTGCGCTTGCGAGTTCATTAAAATTTGCACAACAAGTTTTTGGCACAATTTTAGGGAGGTAAGTTATTTTAATTTGTTGAATTAATTTTTTATTGTTTTCTTGTATTTTTCCTTATAACAAAATAATTCTATAATTTAATTTTTGTAATTTAATTTTCTGTAATTTAATTTCAGTAATTTAAATTTTTACAATTTAATTTTATTGTGTGATTTCTTTAATTTTCTGTACTTTAATTTTTGCTTTACTTTTCTTTGTAATTTGTTTTGTTTATCTTGTAATTTATTTTAATTTATTCGTAGAATTAATTCATAGAATTAGTTTTTTTTAAGTAATTTTTTTTGCTTTCCTTAAAAATTATAAAAAAAATTAAAAAAAATTATAAAATAAAAAAAAAGTGAATCTGTAATTTAATTCTGGTAATTTAAATTTCTTTAAATTTCAATAATTTAATTTCTGAGTTATTTTTCTTTGTAATTTTTATTTATTCTGTTAATTTATTATTTCATAGAATTAAATTCTTTTTAAGTAATTTTTTTTCTGTAATTTAATTTTGTTTCTTGTTCTCTTCTTTATATTCCTGTAATTTAATTTTTTATTTTTCATTGTAATTTATATTTTTATTTTATTTTTTTTAGTTAATCTATTTCTGGTATTTTCTTTTTAGCACTTGAGTGTATATTCATCAGAAGGCCAGAATAACTTCACAAGGTTAGTATTGTAATTTCTCTCTCCTCTTTATTTTTGTTTGTTTTATTTTCATTTATTTTCATTTATTTTGTTCTTTGCATTTATGGTCGAAGGTCATTATCACCCAATCTTGAACCTTTAGACGCCGATTTGGAAAAAAAACACTTCGCATACACAAACAAACTGCTTTTTCAAAAGAAACTTGAAATGGATTTGCAACATCAAAGAAGGTAACCACAAGAGAGGTCATTTAAGGATTATTTTAGTCCTTTAGCTAATTTGAAGACATCATGCATAAGGTACCCAAATGTAACTGCAGGAGTTTTGAATTAAAACCTAGTGTCTTAAACTGTCTCCCCACATTCTATGGCTTAGAAAATGAGGCGACCCATATAATCATCCTCGAATGATTTTCATGCTATTTGTCAAACTTTTAAATATGAGAATTTTTAGGATGATGATGTTAAACTTAGATTATTCCCATTTTCATTAAAAGATAGAGCTCGTTCATGGTTTAATACAATGTCCGCTAATAGCATTACATCATGGGAACAAATGGTAACTAAATTTTTAAATAAATATTTTAAGGTTCATAAAACCAATGCTATTCGCAGGAAATTTTGAGTTTACTCAAAGAGACGACGAGCAATTTTTGAAGCATGGGAGCGATTTAATGGGCTACTCTTGAAGTGTCCACATCATGGGTACGAGAAATGACACCAATGCCAATATTTTTGGAGGGATTATTGCCACATATGCAAGAATGGCTAATGGCAACCAGTGGAGGAGAGTTAATGTCCAAAAGCGCATCAGAGATTTGGGAATTTTTCCAACGGCAATCGGATAATTCTCAACAACGGAGTCGATCACTCAGAAATACCAAGAGAATTA
This sequence comes from Aegle marmelos, assembly GCA_030449875.1. Classification (NCBI taxonomy): domain Eukaryota; kingdom Viridiplantae; phylum Streptophyta; class Magnoliopsida; order Sapindales; family Rutaceae; genus Aegle; species Aegle marmelos. Next base: position 96,240 of record JASUUL010000136.1, read on the forward strand.
AGGGAGTGAATGAGGTTAACATTGGCGAGTCAAGCTCAGGAATTAAAGAAGTCAAAGAGATGGTCGAAGGCCTTGCTCGACAAATAACATCTTTGACAACCGCTAAATCAACAGAGCCGCATGACCATGACTCATATTCAGATCAAGCCAATGCCATAGGTATCATGAGAAAACCACCAAACTACAACCCTTACTCCAACACATATAACCCTGGATGGAGAGACCACTCCAATTTTTCATGGTCTCAAGGAGTCCAACAAAACGGACCATCAGTTCCACCTCCACCAATGCAACCAGTTCCTCAAATGTCTCAAGCCTCTCAACCACCATTTAGACCATACAATCAGAACCCAAACCATTCTCAACCTAAACCATGGGTGGAGACATCCCAAAATTTCAGAAATCTTACTAACTCCAAGATCGAGCAGCAGAACCGCACCATTGATGAATTACGAAATGAGATGAGAGCAAGCTTCAACTCACAAGCTCAATCTGTTTCAAGCCTTGAGAAAATGGTAGGACAACTTGCCTCTTCAATTCAAACATTGGCCATGACCGTTGAAAAAGGCAAATTCCCAAGTCAACCAATGCCCAATCCTAAAGCAGTAAATGAAGCAAGTTCTAGTTCACCACAGCAGCATGGAGAGGTCAAAGCAGTGATGACCTTGCGAAAAGGAAAAGAAGTTGACAACAAAGTGGAGATGCCAAAATCAACTCAAATTGTACCTATGAACTCGGAGGAATCATTATCAGAGGAGAAAGAGGAAACCAACTCACGAGAATATGTTCCTAAAGCTCCATTTCCTCAGAGGTTAGCTCAAGGGAAGAAAGGAAAATCCACAGGTGAGATTCTTGAAATCTTCAAACAGGTAAGTGTTAACATCCCTTTACTTGAAGCTATAAAACAAGTGCCATCATACGCCAAGTTTCTTAAAGACCTTTGTACTAAAAAGAGAAATATTCATGTTCAGAAAAAGGCCTTTCTAACAGAAAATATTAGTTCTATACTCCAACATAAAATGCCTCTAAAATGCAAAGATCTAGGCTCCCCCACTATCTCATGTAGTATAGGGAACCACACAATTGAGAATGCTTTGTTGGATTTAGGAGCTAGTGTAAATCTGTTGCCTTACTCTGTTTTTGTGAAACTTGGACTGGGCGAATTACATCCAACTCCAGTGGTGTTACAGCTTGCAGATCGGTCCATAAAAATACCTCGTGGTATTGTGGAGGACATGCTTATCCAGGTAGACAAGTTTTATTTTCCTGTTGATTTCATTGTAATTGACACTCAACCAGTGCAGGATTCAAAGAAGCACATTCCCATTATTCTGGGCCGACCTTTCTTGGCAACTGCCGATGCACATATTCAATGCAGAACCGGAAATATGCAGTTGACTTTTGGCAATATGACCATGGAACTCAATATCTTTAACATTGCTAAACAACCTCACAGTGCAGATGATGGAATTCTTAATGTGGATTTAATAGAAACACTAATTGATAACAATTTTTTTTCAAACCTTAGTAATGACCCTTTGCAAACTTGTTTAACTCACTTTGGTTTAAATTTTGATATTGACAGTTCAGTTGATGAAATCAATGCTCTACTTGACTCAGCACCATCCATGGACACTAATAAATGGAAATTGAGAGTTGAACAACTAGTCTCGTAAAAGAAACTCAGCCCATCATCAGAATCACCACCAAAACTCGAACTCAAGCCATTACCCAACACTTTGGAATACGCATTCTTGGGAGAAGAAAGCACTTTACCAGTAATCATCTCTTCTTCCCTCAATGACGAACAAAAAGGTAAGTTGTTGGATGTTTTAAAAGAACATAAAGGAGCATTAGGATGGACCATAGCAGACATAAAAGGTATAAACCCAGTAGATTGCATGCATTACATTCATCTTGATGAAAATGCTAAACCTACTAGGGAAATGCAACGTCGGTTAAATCCTAACATGAAAGAGGTTGTTCGCACTGAAGTCCTCAAGCTATTAGATGCAGGTATCATTTATCCTATTTCTGATAGTTCGTGGGTCAGTCCTGTGCAAGTTGTTCCTAAAAAATCAGGAGTTACAGTTGTCATCAATGCTGATAATGAATTGGTACCCACTAGAATAACTACAGGATGGCGTGTATGCATTGATTACAGAAAGTTGAATTCCGTAATGCACCTACTACATTTCAACGATGCATGTTGAGCATTTTTTCTGATATGGTTGAACGATTCCTTGAGGTTTTTATGGATGACTTTTCTGTTTTTGGAGATTCGTTTGATCAATGTTTACATCATCTAACATTAGTTCTGCAGAGATGTATCGAGAAGAATTTAGTCTTGAATTGGGAGAAATGCCATTTTATGGTTAAACAAGGTATTATTCTCAGTCACATCATTTCAAGCAAAGGTATTGAGGTTGATAAAGCCAAGGTGGATCTCATTTCCAATCTTCCTCCACCTAAAACAGTCAGAGAAGTAAGATCTTTCCTTGGGCATGCTGGTTTTTATAGACGTTTCATTAAAGATTTTAGCAAAGTTTCTAGATCCTTATGCAATTTACTTGCTAAGGATGTACCTTTTGTCTTTGATGATTCATGTCTTGTGGCATTTGAAAAACTAAAGCAAAGTTGTTGACATCATCACCCATCATTCAAACCCCCAAATTGGAACTTACCATTTGAGCTTATGTGTGATGCATCGACTACTAGCAAGAGGAGTATTAGGACAAAGAGTTGATCGAATTCCCCATGTGATTTACTATGCTAGTAGACATTGAATGATGCACAGTTGAATTATTCAACCACTGAAAAAGAAATGCTAGCAGTTGTGTTTACATTAGAAAAATTTCGATCTTATCTCATTGGTTGTAAAATAATTATATTTACAGATCATGCTGCTCTTAAATATCTTCTCACAAAGAAGGATGCAAAAGCTAGACTAATTCGTTGGGTGCTACTCTTGCAGGAATTTGACTTAGAATTCAAAGACAAGAAAGGAATAGAAAATGTTGTGGCTGATCATCTTTCCCGTCTTCATTTTGACACAACAAAAGAACATTTACCTTTGAATGAGTCATTTCCAGATGAACAATTAATGAGTGTGGAAGTAGTACCATGGTATGCTGATATAGTTAATTATCTTGTTACAGGTCAACTTCCAGAGCATTGGACTAAGCAGGACAAGGCCAAATTCTTTGCAGAAATAAAGAATTTCTTTTGGGATGATCCTTATCTATTTAAATACTGTGCAGACCAAATTATTAGACGATGTGTCCCAGAGAATGAATTTCAGAATATCCTTTCTTTCTGCCATGAACAAGCTTGTGGAGGCCACTTCAGTGCTAAGAAAACAGCTACTAAAATTTTACAATGTGGTTTCTATTGGCCAACTATATTTCGAGATGCTTACACCTTTTGTTCTTCATGTGATAGGTGTCAAAGAATGGGCAGCATTACACGAAGGAATATGATGCCACTAAACCCAATTCTGGTGGTTGAAATTTTTGACGTATAGGGTATCGATTTCATGGGACCCTTTCCCACATCTTTGGCCATCAATACATATTGGTCATTTGTTGATTATGTGTCGAAATGGGTAGAAGCTATTCCATGTAGGAGCAATGATCATAAAGTGGTAATAGGATTTTTGAAAAGCAATATTGTTTCTCGCTTTGGATTCCCTCGAGTAATAATTAGTGATGGTGGTGCCCACTTTTACAATAAATTTTTCAAAGCACTTTTGACAAAGTACTCCATCACTCATAAAGTGGCGACCCATATCATCCATGCACCGGCCAAGTTGAGATCTTCAATCGAGAAATAAAGCACATTTTAGAAAAAAAAGTGAGGCCCGACAGAAAAGATTGGTCGTGCGGCTTGATGATGCATTATGGGCATATAGAACGGCTTTCAAGACTCCGATTGGGATGTCACCCTACTGTGCTAGTGTATGGAAAAGCATGCCACCTACCGTGGAACTCGAGCATCGTCGTCTTCGGGCCATCAAGAAATTCAATTTTGACATATGCAAGTCGGGCTCGAAAAGAAGATTACGATTAGCGTAACTTGAAGAAATTCGAAATTATGCGTACGAGAATGCCAAAATTTACAAGCAACGAATGAAAGTCTTTCACGACAAGCAAATTATGCGAAAATCTTTCACTCCAGGTCAGAAAGTACTTTTATTCAATTCTCGCTTACACTTATTCCCAGGTAAGTTACGCTCTCGATGGTCTGGCCCATTTATTGTTCATACTGTTTTTCCACATGGGGCAATTGAAATTAAGGATCCAATGAATGGTGTCACTTTCAAAGTTAATGGTCAAAGATTAAAGCCATATCTAGAATACCAACCACATGGAGAGGACAGCGAAATAAATTTGAGTGACCCACCTATTTTAAATTGAGGTTTTACTTTTCGGTGATTTGATTATTTATTTTCTTTATTTTATTCATTCTTTTGCTGATTGAAATTATTTTTTTTGTGTTTGTTTAACCGTTAAGTTTTTCTTATCCATTTAATCATGAGACAGTTCCTCTTAAACATTCTTAGACAATTTCGACGTATACAATCTCATCTCAGAGGTCAGATACGATTTTGTAAAACACATCGTATCTGGCAGCTACAACCACCAGAGTTAGTAGCCTATGTTGAGGATTTAGAAAGCCAACTCCGAGAAATTGAGAGAGGCATCTACAACATCCAATTAGAGCTTGAGGTAAATTCAATAAGAGGACGATTTTAATTTGTTTTGTGTGTTTTAAATTATTTTCTTGTTTGTGTGTTTTAGTTTGCTTTGTGTGTTTAAAGTTTGTAACCCCGGTCAAGTGGCGGATAACGGTACTCCGTGACAATCAAGTCGGTTACTTCAGTTTTCCCACAATAACTGATATTCTGAGACGAAGGTATGGACAGAAATGAGATTTTAGAAAAGCTTCACAAACGATTCCCTTCGTTTCCTCAGAATGCCCTACTTTTAATTTATAAAGCCTCATTCAACGCATGCGATTGCTTATGAAGAATAACATCCCTCGCCGACATCCGTTGGTTAATCAAGGCAAAAGTTCGCTCAGCAGTGAGTTACCTCCTAAATTTATTGCTTACTTTCCTGGTTTTGGTAACGGAAATTATGCGATAAAACGACGAGCTCAAGACTTTCTGTTGCTTGTCATAAATGTGCGAATGATATGCAATAAAAATCATGTTCCTTAGGAATGGTGTCTGATAACAGAGAAGATAAGATTCAATTCATTAGGGATGGTTTGAATAAGGAGTCATTAGATGATATCCTTTTGTCTCTTGAAACGCATCCCAGTGGATACGTCCAACATGCAATACTTCAGTTATGGCCATTATTCCAGAAAGAATGTTCAAACTATAGTCTCGGGAATCTGACTATAAAAGACCCTGTTTGCCAGTTTGTAAGAAAACTAGATGGGAAGCCTATCCTCGACCCATAGAGGGCGTTCAAGCCGTTTCTGAACGTAAAACCAGAGGAAGATGTGAGCCACAATCACAACTATCTGTAAATATCCTTTTACCTCTCTGTTCTTTTATTTCACTGTTATTTTACTATTTGCATTATTGTTGTTTAATAATTTCATTTACTTTTTCTTTTTTTTCTTTTTGACTTTTGTTCCATGTGCCTTACACGTTAATTGACATAATGTCCCATACACAGCTGTAACCAACTGTCACCAAGGTCTTTAAATGTGAATTGTTTTTACTGAGCACTCACAAGTTGTTTTTGAGCAATATCTTAATGGCAGCTTCTTCTAGTAAACAATTCAAGAACATTTGTGTGCTTTCTGGGTTCCATTATGGCAAACATAAAGAGTTCATGGAGGCAGCCATAGATCTTGGTCTAAGAATAGCAGAGAGAAAATTGCACTTGGTGTATGGAGGAGGTGACCGAGGGTTATCCAAAATGGTATCAGAAGCTGCTTTTGTCAGAGGGAGCCAAGTGTTAGGCATCATCCCTCAAATCCTAAAACCTTTGGGTTGTTTGTCTCATTCACCAACTGGAGAAGAGTTAGTCGTCTCAGGTATGCAAGAACGAATAACTGAAATGTTAAATCATGCCGATGCTTTTATTTTCCTTCCAGGCGATCTTACAACTCTTGAGGCACTAATGACATTAGCATCTTGGTCTCATCTGAACATTCATCAAAAACCCATTGGTTTGTTAAATGTCAATAACTTTTATGATGGCTTTCTCACATTTCTTAACCATGCAATAAAAAATTATTTTCTTCCTTCCTCAGTGAAAAACATCTTTATTTGTGCACACACTGCTAATGCGCTACTTGATCTGTTACAAGCTTATCAACCAGAGCCAGATCCCAAGGCTATTGTGTTGGAGTGTTCAAATAATAATGGTAACAGTAGCGGCAGTAAGAAGTACAAATTAGATTTAACTCTCCGCTTGTAAATATTTTCCTCCTCAGATTGGCAAAGACCCAGGTGATGTCTTCTAAACTCTACTTCTTTCCTTTCAAACATTGAGGACAATGTTTCGTTCTGGTTGGGGGGAGGGAATAGTAGACAATTGTGGAATGTTGAACTAACTATAATTAACTTTTTGAATAGAAGATGGCTGAATATAGAGTATACTGACTTTAGAAACGCATCTTCTTAGTTAAAAAAAAAAAACAAAAACACAAAATATATATATATATATATATATATATATTTGTGTGTGTTTCTAACCTTTCATTTTTCTCCTTTATAAATATATGTTTTCAAGTTTTTAAAGTCGAAGATGGCTGAATATGGAGTGTAGTAACTCTAGAAACGCATCTTCTTTTGTAAAAAAAAAAAAAATTTAAAAAAAAGAAAAAAAATATTCATTTTTCTTTAATTTTTCTGCATGTATGTTTTCTTTTTATGTTTAGAATAGGTTGGGAGGAAATAATTCTATTTAAAAAAAAAAATTTGTGAGTTCTTGATATTGGATGATATGATGACTTTTGAATTTTAGTATTTGTATTATCTTTGGTCTTGAGTAATGTTACACCATGTTTACTATTCTACATGTTGATGTTGGAGACAAATATGAGTTGCTTGAAAGAATGCACATGTCATAATAAATTCCAAGTGAGTTTTTGAGCCTATTAATTTTTCTTGGAGAGTAACCCTTTTTGCCCATTCTTCATGTAGCTTAGCAGTTTATTATTTCATACATGATCTCTAGATTTTCTTTGAGTCAACCCTTTAAAAAAAAAAAAGTGTGTGTTACTGCATCTAAATGTCCACTTAATTAGTAGATATGGAAGATTATTTAGAGTCCTAAAAGATGATGGAAGGCCATTTTTGACCCGTTTGAGCCTTTCTAGCCATCCCTATTATTTAATATCCATAGTTACCCCTTTTGAGCCTTTTATTTAAAAAAAAAATCATTTTCTTTATTAACTTATCATCCTAACCCACTCCAATTTGGAGTATTACCCGATATCATATAAGTTCCATCCACCTATTCATGTTTGAGAAAAAAATAAATAAATAATTATTTTGTTCAGTAAAGTTGTGCCATATAAAAAAAAAAGAAAAAAAAAAGAAAAAAAAAAGAAAAAAAAAGAGAAAAAAAAGATGTACAATAGTAATAAATAAGCAAAATGTATCCTGTAAAAAGTTCTTTAATTTTTTCTCAAACATATATATTTTGTTTCCCTATTTTCCTTTCTTTGTTAACCATGTCCCTAGCCTACGTTACGTCCTAATAAAAGTCCTTCCTGATTTTAGGGAACTATAGTCTAACATAAAAGCTAGTTATATGGGTAATTAAGATGTAGTGATGCATATATAAAAAAAAATGATGAAAAAAAAATGATGAATACATTGGGTTGACTAATACTTTATTTGAGATCGTACTATTTTTAAGCTATGGGCATATATTTTTCATCGGTGAGAGACTGTGTGATATTTCTTTATTATTTTCTCTCAATTTACTATTCATTGTAGTGACAAAATTTTATGGGATTAATTTCTTTGTGAGAGTGTCACTACAACCTAGGTGAGATTTTGGGGTTGGATATGTCTTTCTTGAAAGTAGCTTGATTACTATTACTACAACAAAATCTGCTTTGGATCGATACATATGGATGGTTGATGTGGGTGTGATATTCCTTTAGACTAGAGATAATGCTTAAACTTTTATTTGATTGTTATCATTAATCGATTGAATAAACACGTGTGTTAAAAAAAAAAAAAAAGTTTTTATCTTCGCTTTATTTGCTAGGGACTAGCAATAAGTTCTAGTTGGTGTGTTGAGTGTTAGAAAGTGTATATTTATAAAGGAGAAAATCATCATTTTACACTTTAAATCTCACTAACATTGCTACTTTTATTTATTTAAGTATTTTGTTATTTAATTATATGTGTTTTATTATAATTGTGTATTTTATGTATTTTAGGGGTATCATAATCGTTTCACAATAAACGAGTGATCAGACAGCAAAACGGACGTCATATTTGGACTCAGGACGGTCGAAAACCTTAAGAAGAGCATTACAGGAAAAGTTACTGTTCACATATACTGTACTGTTCATACGTACGATACTGTTCACGACACTGTTCATGTATACGGATCGATGATGTGGCAACTACCTACGACGTGGCAGTATCTGATTGGACGAATTATGTGGATTGACTGCTTATGTGGCATTGACCGATGACGTGGCGTTGACCGATGATGTGTCATGATCTTATTGGACTAAATTTCTTATGCATCGTAGATCGATGACGTGGCAAAGATCTCATTGGAGTAGAAATCGGGTGTACAAAGATACATGCGCTTACATGGGATTATTTACTATTCGGCGGCGTTCATCGTACAAATAAAAGTTGACGTTGACGGTTGTTGTTGATCGCTGACGATGACGCTGCAATCCTCGAGCATCCGAATTGTTTTTAATCCGATGGTCACGATTCACTCAATGTATCTATAAAAGGGGCTCTCCCCTAATTTGGCACCTGAATTCATTTCTAAGCTTAGATTTCTGAAATTCCTTCTCCTTCTTGTAGTTTCTTTGTATTTTAATAAAATTCCCTTTTTATCCCTAGTTAAAGTATGAGTAGCTAATTTCTTTTGAGCTTGGGTTGAAGGTGAAGTCTCAACATGTTCCATGGGCTTAATTTGGTAAATTTACTTTCTCTTCCCCTCTAATATTTATGGTTGTTTTGACTTTTGTCGACAAATAATAATAGTCTTGTCTAGTTTCTGTTAAACCTAAGACCTAAAATACAAGGTTATTATTATTTGGCACGATAAGCCCTTGGCACCATACTTATTGGAGAGTGGTTCATGAGGTGTGGAATCCCCCCTTATGATTTAATTGGTATTAATATGGAATATTTAGCCCATGGAGCATGTTGATGCGGATCCGGATACCCAAGTGCTTTATTATAAGAGTTTCATTTTTAATCATTCCCGCCATTTTAATTCAACAATTTATGATAAAATCACCATAATTTAATTGTTTCCATTAAAAGAAAATTAATTCAGCACATAATTAAAATCAACCTCCTCGTGGGATCGACACTCGTCACCATTAATCTATTCTACAATAGATTCGTGCGCTTGCGAGTTCATTAAAATTTGCACAACAGAAAGTAGAGCATTAACCTGATCAGGTGACATGTGTACTCATAATCACTTAGGTTATTCATATAGTCTTTCTCGAGGGAAGTGAAATGTGTGCTCACAATCACTTTCCTATCTTGAGGGCTATAAAATAAACATCTTCTTATCCTTTTAGGATACCCCACAAACATATAAACCTCAAAATGTGAATCTATTTTGTCTATCTTTGGTTTCAGCATATGTGCTGGTGAATCCCAAATACCATAATTCTATTGGGGTTTTAGGTATTGATTTAGATGGAACTAAGTTCAAGAGGTAAACTGCAGTTTCTAGTGCTACTTCCCAAAAAAAGATTGGTAATGACGAATAATTAAGTATTGATCTCACCATATCCAAAAGAGTTCTATTTCTTCTTTCAACCACCTTATTTTGTTGTGGTATGCCTGGGGTAATTAACTGAGAAATAATCCCATTTTTAACCAGATACTCTTCGAAATCTCTAAAGAGAAATTTACCACATCGATCAGATTGAAGTTTCTTTATACTCTTATCTAATTACTTTTCTGTCTGAGCCTTATACTTTTTGAATTTCTCACGAGCTTCAAACTTATGACGCATTAGATAAACATAATTATATCTCGAGTAATCATCAGTGAAAGTGATGAAATACTCACAACCTCTTCTTGCTTGTGCATTAATTGGTTCACATACATCTGTATGTATCAATTCAAGTGATACTATTGCACGCACTCCTTTGGCCGAGAATGGCCTTTTGGTCATTTTACCTTTTAAACAGGATTCACAGAGTGATAACGATTCATTTTTCAATGGACTCAAGAGCTCATCTTTAATCATTCTCTATATCCTATTCTGGTTTATGTGACCCAAGCACAAATGTCAGAAGTAACATTGGTTGGAAGAAAATTTCTTTTCTTAGATATATGTATATGTTTATCATTATTAATTACTATGTCATGTATAGAATGAATCATAGGACTTATATGATATAAATTATCTCTCAATATAACAAAACAAACAAGTCTTTTATTATAAAAAATAGAAATAAAGGATCCAAAATTTACAGTGTACCCTTACTTTGACAAACAAGCTACTGAAATTAAATTCCTCTTAATGTCTAGAATATAAAGACAATTATTCAAAACTAAAGTCTCATTATTAAAAGATAATAAAACTGATCCAGTCTTCACTACTGACACGAACTGTCCTGTCCCTAACTGCAGCTTGACACTTCCTTCACTTAGTTTCCTAGTTTCCTGAAATCAATAAAGTGACTTATAAATATGATTAGTTGCTCCTGAATCCAACACCTAAGTGTCACTAGAATTCTGAACTAAACATGCCTCAATCACAAAAAGATTTCTCATACCTGATTTCACAATCTTAGAGCAATCCTTTTTTCAGTGACCTTTTTGTCCACACTTGAAGCATTTGCCCTTTGGCTTGCCATCTTGCTTGGCAGACAATTTCTTTTTTCCAGCTTTCTTCTTACCCTTGCCTTTGGACTTAGGTTTAGAAGAAGAACCTTTTCCAGCAATATTTATGCTTCATAGAGATTTCTCAGCACGATAGATCTTAGAGTTCATTCATCAATTCTGTTAAGGTCATGTTTCTTTTATTCATATTATAGTTAACCTTAAACTCCTTAAATGTTTCTGGCAAAGATTCTAGTACCATGTCAATCTTTGAGTTATCATCGATTTGTGCACCCTTAATCTTAGCTTCATTCAAATAATTCATCATTTTAAGGACATGCTCATCATTTTTTTTTCGCCCCTGAAGCGCGCGGCTTGCTACACTATCAAGTGCGTCTTGCTGCACTCGATGCTTACCGCTGAAATTTCCAACCTCCGTTATCCAATTTGTCTTTCGGTTAATCTCCAGTAATTTAAAAATTTCTTAGGCCAGTTTTTACTTTATAAAATTTTTATTACAGTAAATTAAATTAAGAGAGAAATATAATGATGAAAAACTATCCTTCTTATTACAGATTTAAAGAAAAATATAGTAGACACCAAACAAATAATATATATCTAACCATGAATTAAGACAATTCTTAACATGCTTTATTCATACATTAAACAAATAATATATATCTAAATAAAATTATACCACTCTAATACATAAATATCAAGATTGATTTCATACGATATTTTTATATATGAATCTAAGATGGCTCTGATACCAATTGTTGGTAAAAAATCATAATTTGTATTTTAAGACCGATCTCATATAATATATAAGAAATTTATAATTCAGAAATCATACCTTGATAATCTGATAAGATGAATGACACCAAACAATCTTCCAGACTATAACTCAAGTTTGATCTGTACTAAACGTGTGAGCGTTCATTTCATCACTCCCAAAAATCACAGGCTTCTTTTTCTTAAGTGTTTTTCTTAAAAGGCGTCTCGTACTTTTTTAAGAGAAAAGAACACTTATATATAATATTTCCTTAGTTAAAATCTTAATTTGTATTTTCCTTTTCATATAATAATTCAAAATATTAAATTTATTAAATTTAATATTTTTCCTCTCTACTTACGTATAAGTGGAGATAAAGTGTAATAACTTTAGAGCCCACCTCGTAAATATCACAAGGCCTCATTTACACATAAATATAATATATAGGGCCTTAACAAATATTATATTTAAGTTTTATCACCTAATATGCCAGTTTTATTATTTTTTTTGTCCAATAGTGGTGAAGTCAATTAAATGAGCTAACCCAGAGATTATTCGGTAATATACAATAGTGGCTACAATAATTAAACCTGTAATTAAACTAACTTAATTATTTAATTCCAATTCTATTCTACTATAAGATTGGAGTTTACCTCTATAATTGTATGCTTAAATAATAATTCGACCTAAGCCACATTGATATCTTTACTATATAATCCTTTGCACCACATCGTTAATTAAATTGATATCTCAACTGTCCAATCAATTTAATAACATCTTACTCCTTGATACTTACTGGTTTCCTCTAATGATCATTTTTAACATATTAAATATGTTAACACACTCTAACTAGAGAATTCTGTGATCAAGTACCGAAAACCCATCAAGAGATGTGTTGTACAAATTCCATATTGTTAATCTATAACTTCAATACTTATAATTGCTCCCACTAAGATACCGAATAATATTGACTACAAGTATGTGCCGTGCCCATTGGTAACTTAAATGAAATGAAAACCACAATCATGACATTATAACTAACTCAAGATTAAGATTACAGTAAAATCAATGCCTATGAGATTTAATAAGTTTGACAGTTATTATAAAGTTAATTAAATCTCATATGTGATCATGTTCAATATAGTCGTATTACATCAATAAATTCATACATGATTAAGACAAATTATTCAATGAATTTATTACAGTTTATACCTAAATAAAGTGCCTAATTTTATTTATCAACTGCAAACTCAATTTATTAAATCATAAGATAACTTATATTTATGTATTCTGTGAATTCACATAGTAATCACATAAATATATATAATATAATTAAATAGATTTTACTCAAAAATTAATACAAACAAGATATTTGAATAAAATACCTCAATTATTTTATTAATCAAAAAAATATTTATTACAAATAAATAAACCTATATGCTTTTAAAGAGCATATTTTTTCAACAGTGATCATATATCAGTTCATATTCTAGTTACAAAAGGGATAAAGTCTGAGTTTTTGGGATTTCTCTTTGTTATGCTTGCTGGTGTTCTGTCTAGGTTTCGTTGGTGCATGACTCAAATTCTTCTATCGGTATGGTTTAGTTGTATTCCTGATATGCATGGTTTATGGAGTTTGTGTAACTTAAACCCAAATTTCATAATTTTCTGATTTGTTTCTGATTTTATAAAATTTTCGGAACTCACTCTGTTCAGTTAAAGATACTGTATCGTTTTAAATTTGTCAAAAAATAAATAGTTTTAAAAATATTTTTGGTTTCAGATCTTCTTTAAAATTTTAGAGAAGATACCTATGGATTTTTAATAGTTCTGTAAAATATTATCTCATTTTGACTTCTAGATTAAGAGTTAAAATTCAGGGAATTAGATTACTAAGGTATGCATGGAAAATCATATTATGAGAATAAGTTATTAATAATTATTTCTTGTATTTTGTTTAAGGTGTTTAGGATATCTGAGGCTCTTGGAGACTTTTAAATGTGTTATATTAATTAAGAAAACCGAGATAAGTAACTTTGTTCCTAATGTACTGGATAAATATAGTTATTTTGATAATACTCCAAGTACAAATGTTTTTATATTTTTTTCAAAATCAATTGTTTTCCTAACAAAATTAGTTTGTGCAAATGTTTTGAAATCTGATGTAAATGTTTTGAAATCTGAAAATTATTTTATTTTTTATGATTTTAACATAATATTATCAATCTTTCTAAAAGTAAAAATTATTTTGTTACAAGATTAATCTTTATGGATTTATTTATAAATTATTATAATGAATTTTTATATTGCAAGTCTAAACTATTATTGAATTTATGAATATAAGAAATTTTTATCTCATGTATGATTTTAAGTTATGTTTTAGCTCATTGTCAATAGTTATTCTGATTCTAATTCTAATCGTATTGTACGATACTTATAAGTTCTGGACCAGTACTAGTTATAAGTTACAAGTGTGCTCACGATATTATGATTATGATTATGATTATATTCTGGCCAGGTCACTGGGACTATAGATGATACTATATGATATGAGCTAATTTCATGTTATTTGTGTATAAGTTATATGATTTGCTTTTATGATTTATGTGCTTTTGATATTTTGAAGTTATTATGAATTTATTATTGTAATATGTTGTTTTAAGAAAAGTTACGAATTATAATATATGTTTTATTAAAAATGAAGGCTTGCAATATTTTTGGTAACGATAGGCCTGGTTTGTTAGAAATGATTTTACTTACCGAGTTGATAACTCACCTCTCGTCATTACTTTTTGCATATTAAGTTTCTTATTGAGAGATTTGCTTAGTATTACAGTTAAAGATTTGATTAATTTTGCTAGTTGAATAAGAAGAGGAACAAACTTATGATTCCTTTAAATTTATTTTTGTTATAGATTTATAATTTAAGAGATTTAAAAATTTGATATATTTATGTCTTTAGAAAATATTATTATTTAAGATTAGACATAAATTTATAATTTTAATTGAATAAATATTTGAAATATTTTAATTTAAAATTTTATATTTAAAAATTTTTTATCTGTAAATAATATTTTTCATCACGTGTTCCGTCTGTATTGATTTGGGATGTTATATTAAATGCCCTTCTATAACATTAATCGCTAAAGCTTGGTTGATGTCCATAGATGTAATGTGTCAGATTTGCGAACATTCTGGTGGTGAGCTTTAGCCTTTTCTGTGAATAGCCTGCTGCACAAAATGGATCATCATACAAAAGTTCCACATAATGTGCCCTAGTCATTGAAGTTTGATAAAGTTTAAGAATATGATAATGACATTTCTCGAAATCCAAGAAAGCATCCCAATGGTCATTATGTGTCATTATAACTGGGATCAACCAAATTATAATGGCCTTGTCCTCTTGCTATCAGTGAGCAATGAGAATTTAGATTTTACCGGCTCATCCAGCTAAATTTTGTCAGTCCTTTGCTCCTCACTTACCAAATTTGACATGTATTGCTTGCATTTGTTTGTGGATCTCTTGAATAATATTTCGGTTTTTGATGTTTCTTCCTGACATATGAAAAATATTGGAATTTTAGAGTTTCTTCAATATCTGAGTTTACGGATTCAGAAAAGCATCAGTATTCAACATTAGTTGTAGAACAATTTGAGGGCAGAATGATAAAGCTTAATTTTAAGCTACCTAATCTTAACACCTGATTTCTACTGTGTACTTCTCGCCAATTTTTTTCCTAATCTGGTTTTTGTTATTGATTGTTACTCTTTTTTATCCTTTTTCAGATACCAAAAGCTACACGCAAGTCATGCAAATGAATATGGCATGCTGGGATCACCTGACGCAAATGCTTCTGCAAAATATGTTATTCTAGAGGAGATTGATGATCTAGATGAGGGCACTTGAAATTTCTAGTAATCTCATGATTTGAATTTTGATAATCTTGTGAAAGCCTATTGCTGATCCTTCTCTACCAAAAACATTGGACATGTATACAGTTTGGGGTGGAACCTTAGGTTGATGCAATGGTCTGATTTGGTATTTATCAGAGTGTTCCAAGTTTGTGTAATGATATTCATTGATGTGCATTTGATTATCAGGTTATAGTGACCGGTCCCAATCTGCAGTATTTAGCAAATCTTATTGTTGGCTGAGCTTCGGCCTTGATTTTTTCTGCTCCTCAAGCAGGTCAGTGGCAGAAACGTGTAGGGTGGGTACAACACCACGGGTTTAGCAAATACGTTTTGGCAAGCGAAATTGAGTGAGGACTGAAGAAGCCCATTCATGTGGAAAGTTCCCCTCAAATTTTTTACTAGCGGTCCTGTGTAAGATACATTTTTCCTAAACGCATGCCCTTCGGTCGCTTTGTGGGTCTTTAATTGGTTGTTTAGTTTACACATTGAGAATGCAAGTGGCGAAGCCAGCTGTAATAGATTGAACGCTTTATTTTGACTTGTTCAATGCTTCAAATATATTATTGCACGTTTTGAGGACTTTTTTGGGTCATCTTCTGATAAATTGTATTACTGTACTCCTTTGTTGGTTTTACACTACCATGCACCGACTCTGCTTCTTGAGTGTTTGACTCAAGGGAAAACTGACATGAAAAAACAGAACCTTTTTAATGAAACATTAAAACATGAATGTTCTTTTTCTTATGTCTATCTTTTAATAAATACGTATAGAAAAATATTAAGGGGGAAAAAGTTGAGAGCAAGCCAAGAGAAAGAGAAAGCCAAGAGAGATAATGGAAAATGGAAAAGAGAGATTGGGTGGATAGAAAAAGCGTAAATTTCTCTCATCTTTCTCTTCCTTGGCACCACTCATACGTAAATGGGCCTGGCTCAGTGGGTGGAGACTGCAAGGTTGACGTCTGTCCCGTAGAATAAATTTTTTCAGTCGATCCCTTATTTTATCAATGAAATAATCTGCATGTGAAAAAATCCTGCAATCTCCTTTTCAAATTATTCCATATTGCACTCTTCATTGTAGGCGATGAGTGTTAGCCGGAACTGGTGTTCTGCTCTTTTCTTTCTCATTTTCTCTACGCCATTTTCTTGCTTGGTTGATGCCCAAAGTTCTGATTATCCGACATATTATCCTACGGCGAACCTCTCTACTTCATGGACCAACGTCCCGTCAGGTTATGACCGGGTAGTTTTCCCTGACAGATCAGCATTGAGACTTATTCTTATTAGTGGAATATTTGGCGCCAGATATGCATGCGGCTTCTTCTGCAACGGCAGCTGTGACTCTTATCTATTTGCTGTTTTCATAGTTCCGACCAATAGTGGAGGCTTCGTCGATCCTCCACCGGTCGGATATCCACGTGTTGTCTGGTCTGCAAATCGTAACAATCCTGTTGGAATAAACGCAACCTTAGAACTCACTTCAGATGGGAACTTGGTCTTGCGAGATGCCGACGGAGCTATTGCTTGGTCGACGAATACCAGTGGTAAATCTGTTGTGGGCTTAAACATGACAGACATGGGCAACCTCGTACTTTTTGACAAGAATAATGCAGCCGTTTGGCAATCTTTCGATCATCCAACGGACTCGCTGGTTCCCGGCCAAAAATTGTTGGAAGGGCAGAAACTTGCAGCTAGAGTTTCAACCACGAATTAGACTGATGGACGTCTGTTTTCACTTTCTGTCACTAAGAAAGGATTGCTCGCTTTCATAGAGTCTAATAATACTTCAATAACATACTCTGAAATCGTCAGAGCCAAAAGAACAAGTAAGGTACCATGCCATGCTAGATATCTGAATGGATGCTTGGCTTTATTCATGAATTCCTCCGAACTAAGGGGACCACATTGGGCAGTTCCTGTACCTCGTCCAGCGTCATCATCCTCGGTACAAGAAGGAGTTGCAAGAAGGAGTGCCGACACAAGTGGTGGATCTCTTGACAGGCAATTCTGGGGAATGCGGTTATCCTATGGTTTGCGGCAAGTACGGCATCTGCTCCGGCAGGCAATGCAGTTTTCCTCCAAACTATTTCAAGCAATTAAATTATACACAGCCTGCCCTTGGGTGCTCCCGAGTACTCCCTTATCATGTGAGGCTTCCCAAAATCATAGTTTTGTCGAACTAAATGCTATCACTTACTTCACTTTTAGCGCAGACCTTGCGAATACAGATTTGGAGACGTGTAAACAAGCCTGTTTAAAGAATTGCTCGTGCAAAGCTGCTCTTTTTCTGTATCGTCGGTATGGTGGGAACCCTTCGGCTGGGGAGTGCCACTTGCTCTCGGAAATCTTTTCGATGATTAATAATGTGGAGGAAGAAGGGATTCAGCATAACTCAACTGCTTACATTAAGTTTCAAAACTTGCCAATGCCAGGTGCAAGTCCTCAAGGAAAGGAGACAAGCCTGCCAGGTGCAAGTCCTGGAGGAAAGGTGACGAGCCACAGAAAAAGAATAATGGGGTTCATCCTTGGATCTTTCTTGGGTTTATTAGTTCTAATTGGTATCTTGATTTTTTTCTTTTGGAAGAAAAATGGGGCTGATGAAATTGAGGAAGATTATTTAGATCAAGTGCCAGGACTGCCCAAAAGATTTTCATTTGAACAGTTGAAAGTCATGACAGACAATTTCCGAATGATGCTAGGTAAGGGGGTTTTGGCTCAGTCCTTGAGGGGACACAAACTGATGGCACAAAAGTTGCAGTGAAACGTCTCCAAGGAATTGGTGAAATCAATAAATCTTTCTTAGCAGAGGTGGAGACAATTGGAAGCATTCACCATCTGAACTTGGTGAGGTTGATAGGGTTTTGTGCTGAGAAATCTCATAATCTTCTTGTTTATGAATACATGCCGAATGGATCTTTAGATAGGTGGCTTTTCCAGTGATCAGATGAGTTTATGCTTGACTGGCAGCAAAGAAAGAAGATCATCTTTGATATCGCCAAGGGACTGACCTATCTCCATGAAGATTGCAGGCAGAAGATACTCCACTTGGATATCAAGCTCCAAAATATTCTGCTAGACGACAACTTTAATGACAAAGTTACTGATTTTGGTTTGTCGAAACTGATTGACCGGGACCAGAGCCAAGTTGTGACAACCATGAGAGGAACTCCAGGATATTTGGCTCCCTGAATGGCTTAGCTCAGTAATTACAGAAAAAGTAGATGCCTATAGCTTTGGAGTTGTGATGTTGGAGATATTGTGCGGCCGGAAAGTTTTTGGCCGCTCTCAGCCTGAGGAAGACATGTATTTGCTGAGCATATTCAAGAAGAAGGCAGAGGAGGACAAATTGTCTGATCTGGTGGATAAACACAGTAATGATATGCAATCAAATGGAGAAGAAGTAGTGGATTTGATGAAGGTGGCTGCATGGTGTCCGGAAAGTGATTTTGCAAAGAGACCTTCCATGTCAATGGTAGTTAAGGTTTTGGAGGGCGTTACAGAGTTTGAGCATAACCTCCATTATAACAAGGTTCACCTGCCGTCTACAGCAGCTATAACACCCCAAATCAAACATGTGCTGAGTATGTGAGAGAAGGAGGTTACTCACAAAATATAATCTCTACTCATAAAATTCTAAACTGAAATACCTCAAATTCTTATAAGAATAATTTCCTAGTTTATATATCCAACGTTAAATGATCTCTCTAGAGACATAAAAATAACAAGTCTTAAAATCCAAATTACAAGTTTATGGTCGAAATAAACTAAAAAAAACATGAGTCTATTCTTCTTATTTATATAGTGACCAAAAATAAAAATTTCTAACTCCAAGGCTTGGCATATCTCTCAATAGAACTTAATTTGCAAAAAAGTAATGACGAAGGGTGAGCCATCAACTCTGTAAATAAGACCATTCCTGACACACTAGGCCTATCGATACCCAAAAAAATTGCAAGCCTTCTTTGAGCAAAACATATTTACTAATTCCATAAATTTCATAAAAACTATATATCATGATGAAATAACGTATTTCAAATAGTTAACGTAAATCCGTAAGAATTCAGAATATTAAAAATAGAATTTCTTATGAAGACAAATCATATTCACTTGTACAAAAAATGAAAAGTTAGCTCATGTCACATAATGTCATCTATAATCCCTTGACCAGTAGAGATGTAATCAATTAAAATAATGTGTGCACATTCAGAACATATACCTAATACTAGTCCAGACAAATATATCATATATTACGATAAAAATCTGAATCAAAATTATTATGGACAATAAGCCAAAATATTAAGAATCTTATAATCATCAATAACTGATATCACACATGAGTACCAAACATTCGTATCAGATTCAGAAAAGTCCATAAAAATAATTTAGGCTTGCAAACTAATTTACATATAAAATCATAATAAGAAGTCATGTCACCAAAATAATTTACATATTAAAAGACATTTATAAAATATTTTATTAAAAGAATTCATATTTGAAAATATTTTCATAAACTGATTTTTTTACTACGAAAATCCTTTAATTTCTAAATAGTATAAAAATTCTTATAAGAATATCAAAATACTTAAACATATCCAGTATATTAGGAATGGAGTTACTTACCTCAACAAAAGAATTTGAATTAACAATCTCTAAGCTTTTAAGAGCCTTAAGCACCTCCAACACCTTAAACAAATATCAAGTATGACTATCAATAACTTATTCTAGGAATCTAATTTTCTACTTCATACTCGTATAGGTCTAATTCCCAGAATTTTAACTCTTAATCTAAAACTTGGAATGACATAATATTCTACAAAGATATTCTGAACATCCATAGGTAGCTCATATAAAATTTTCAAAAGAATCCATAATCGAAAATATTTTCAAAACTATTTATTTCTCAGTAAGTTCGAAACTATCTTTGCATAACCTTAACCGAACAGAGCAGGTTCCGAGAATTTTATAAAATAAAATACTAATCAGAAAATTATGAAATTAAAACTGGAGATACTATACATATATTAACATCTGTATAAAATTTCATAATTTTCTTCATTTGATGGTAAAAATAATTTCTTGAATCTAATCGCAATGCTGGAATCGCAGTTTTTCCAGTACAGTGGTTCTATTTCGAAAATTCATATAAAATTGAAAACGAACTCAAATTTAATGAAATAAAATTTATTCCAGAAACCCTACATGTCTAGTTTCAGATATATGAATTTCTAGGAAAATTTCATTCATGAAATATAAGATTAAAAATCGGGATATCATGCTGTCCAGAATCATCTCATATGCTTATTATGCCAAGGGTTGATTAACCAAACTCTTAATTAATTAAAACCCTAAACACATCCTATATTATGCATCAAGATCTATATATAAAATAATCTAAAATTATGTCAAAAATAAACACTAGATAGGAAATTTAAAAATCTTAAGGGAATAAGGAGAGTATACCTATTGTTTGCTTTGATTCTCTCTTGTACGAAGATTGAATCCTGGGATTTAAGTGAAGATATTATGAACAATAGAGAGGAGAAGAAATATAAATATCGTAAATTTTTAGAGTTATAAAAAAGAGAATAAAAGATGAATTTATAGGGAATGGGATTTTGGAGAAATAATCCTTTTTATAAAAACTAACTTATAATTCACCTTTAATAATAACTTAATATTCTTTTCTAATAAAAATTAAAAAGCCCCTATAAAATTTAATAAAAATCTAAATTCTATAATAGATTTTTTTTTTTTTTTTAGCGTTACAACAGCACTAGCAAACGTTGATCATACGGAAGAAAATGATAAATGCGCTACTCAATTGTTGCCTTGATATTTGTCAGGGCCAAGGTGACAGACGGCTAGCAAGTGTACGTACCACTTATCCATTCTTGATTACCATTAATTAATGTTTACCATCAACTTTTGTTTTTTGACTTGAAAAAGAAATCCAATTGGGCTTTACCAACAACTTTCAGCTGCTTCCTTTAAAAAATAAATAAAAATAAATATATAAATAAAATAAATTGGTCCCAAATTTGTGTAGGGTTATTCGTGCATACAAACCGGAATAAAAGAAACTTCAAATCTTTGATAAGAATGTAAATTTCATTATCGATTTATTATGCAAAGTTTAAAATTTGTGGACCAATAACTGCAGGAACCATCTAACGTACGTATGTGCTAATTCAGAAATTGGTGGCAAGTCTCAGTAGTAATTGATCTCAAATTTGCTGTATCTGGCATTGACTGAGCTTTGGCCCTGATCTTTCTGCTTCTCAAGCAGATCAGTGGCAGGGTCCTACAACATTAGGGTTAATCAAATACATTTTGCCAAGCAAATTTGAGCGAAGAAGTCCAATCTTATGTGAAGTTAACTCAAGCTTTTACTAATGGATCTTCTGTAAGATACATACTTCCGAAAAATGCATGTTCTACAGTGATTTTGTCAGTCTTTATTTGTTGTTTTGACGCTGAGAATGTCTGTCTTTAGACATTAAGAATGTAAGTGGGGAGGCGAAGCATGCTGCATTACATTGAACGCTTTATTTTGACTTGTTCAATGCTTCAATATATATAGTTTTATTTCTCAATAGTTTCATGGTGATCTTTATTAACTTAGGTAATATTTGTTTTTTATCTCAAATTTGAATAAATCTGATTGTTTGAATTTGGCTAAACTCTAAATAGATGTGAATACATATATTTAAATGATTTTTTAATATCTGAATACAAGTATTAAGTTATTTATTTTTCAAAAGAAAACATCTGAAATATGATATTTTAACATATATATTTGTTAGTTAAATATATGACAAGATATAAATAAATTATTTGATTAGTTAAAAAATTGATAATGTTTATGTTAACGAAGGAAGAAATATAGAATATATATCTAACATATATATTTTTTACATTAATATACGATACTTATAATGTTTGTTAGCACATTATATTGATATAATAGTTGAACAGTTGAATAACATATAAAACAACAAAAGGGGAAAGATAAAATAATAAAAAAAGAATAATTTATATGATAGGAAATAAATTTACTTAATAGGGATATTAATGAGATAAAATATTAAAGTTTCATTTAAATAAAAGTTAAAATATTTAACTCTTTTTCATTCAGACTTACATATCTTATAATCATACATAAGTAATAAAAAACAAACAAATAAAAACTGTAAATATTTTAAAATAATTAAAATTCAAACTTCAAACAATCCATTACTCTTTTATTGCTTTTTTTGTATTACTAATAATTTTCTGAAATTATGTAGATCATATCTAGTATAACATAGTTTAAATTTCTACTTCCACTTATAGCGGCGGGGGAGGAACTTACTCCATTAATATTAGTACAGAAATGTCCATCTCTAAATTCCATAATTAAAAAGTGAGAAAAATACCTTAAAACAATTATTGAAGCGGAAGGTGAATAGAATTCCAATTATATGATTAAGGAAAGAGTAACCTTTGAGTTGAACTTGCCCTTTGAAGCTTTGAAGGCTAGGGTTACCAATGGAGGTAGCCCATTGGCCTCTTTTATTACTTTTAAACTGGTGGTCTGTGGGTGCATCGAGTCTCTTTCTTGTTGAAGGATTTGACCAAGCAAAAACAAAGACATAACTTGTTAACCTTTTCATTGCCCTGTTTTTCAAAATTTATTTATGGGCCTTGAGCTTGTGGGTGGGGGAAGGCGCATAGAACAAGAATAGAGGGCTTTGACTTTTTGTTCTATAAATAAGTTTTCCAATCAACCAATTGTTGTATAATTGAATCATTCTGCGGTAAACCAAATCCTGCAAGCTTCCTTTCAAGTCGTCCTGTTTATTCCGAATCCTGCACATTTTATGAGATGAGTGTTAGCTGGAACTGGTGCTCTGTTCTTTTCTTTCTTATTTTCTCTATTACGTTTTCTTTCTTGGCTGATGCCCGAAGCCAAAGTTTTGATTATCCGACAGCAAAACTCTCAACTAAATGGGTGAACAGCCCGTCATCTCCTCATTCGGTAGCTTTCACGGACGGATCAAAGGTGAGAGCCATCCTTCTCAGGGGAACCTTTGGCCCCAGATATGCATGTGGCTTCTTCTGTAATGGAGCCTGCGACACTTATCTATTTGCTGTTTTCATAGTTCAAACCAACAGTGCTTCCTCAATCGTTGCGCCAGCAATCGGATTCCACAGGTCGTCTGGGCTGCTAACCGTAACAATCCTGTTCGAATAAATGCAACCTTAGAACTCACTTCACGTGGGAACTTGGTTTTGCGAGATGCTGACGGAACTGTAGCTTGGTCGACGAATACTATTGGTAAATCTGTCGTGTCCTTGTACTTTTCAACAGGAAAAATGTTTCGATCATCCGACAGACTCTCTGGCTCCTGGGCAAAAATTGGTGGAAGGGAAGAAACTTACAGCTAGTGTTTCAACCACTAATTGGATGGATGGGGTTTGTTCCCAGTTTCTGTCACTAAGAAAGGATTGTTTGCTTAGATAGAGTCTGATAATACTCCAGTACCGTACTATGAATATAGTCGGTGGCACGAAAAACAAGAAAGCAACCAAGCTACATTAGATATCTGAATGGAAGCTTAGCTTTATTCATAAATTTATCGGAACCAAGTGAGCCAGAAGGGGCAGTTTCTGTTCCGCCAGCTTCATCATCGCCAGGACAGTACATGAGGTTGTGGCCTGATGGACATTTAAGAGTTCGCGAGTGGCAAGCATCGGAAGGGTGGACACAAGTGGCGGATCTCTCGACAGGTTATTTTGGGAATGCGGTTATCCTATGGTTTGCGGCAAGTACGGCATCTGCTTCGGAGGGCAATGCATTTGTCCTCCAACCTATTTCAAGCCAATAAGGGATAGACAGCCTGCCCTCGGGTGCGCCCCGATTACTCCCTTTATCGTGTGAAGCTTCGCAAAATCATAGTTTTGTTGAACTTAATGATATCTATCACTTCACTTTTAGCCCAGACCTTACAAATACAGATTCGGAGACGTGTAAACAAGCCTGTTTAAAGATTGCTCGTGCAAAGCTGCTCTTTTCGGCATGGTTGGAACCCTTCTGCTGGAGAGTGCTACTTGCTCTCTGAAATCTTTTCGGTGATTAATAATAACATGGAAAAGACTCATTATAAACTCAACTGCTTACATTAAGGTTCAGAACTTCGGCAATGTCAAAGTGAGAAAATAAGAGGAGCCATGACAGGGCCGGCCATGGAGTATCTCCGAAGCCTTAAGTGAAAGATTTAATTAATTAATGCTTTTTGTACTTACTGTTGAAATAAATTACCTATAGATTTATAATATTCATATTTTATGCGACACTTTTCATCGCTTCTTCCAGACAAGCCAAATGCTGGAATTTTAAATTTATTTTTCAAAAGATATAATGTAGGATTTTGTATTTGAGATGTAAACAATTTTGTATTGTTTTTATTCTCGTCCTATCTGCATATAATAAACAGTCTTATTTTTTGGTTAAACAAACAGGAATGAATTAAAAAAAAAAAAAAGCAGAAGTTGTAACGAATAAAGAAAAGGAAATATTAACATTATTTTTTTAGAGGAAGAATATCTATAACATTCTTTACAAGATTTTACATATAAATGAATTATATATGATTTAAAAATATCTATTCAATTTAGATGGTCAATTTAAGAATTTCAAAAAAAAAATAACTCTATCGATAAAATTATATAATTTATTTCAAATTATCCTCTCAGGAAACAACAATCTTCAAAATGCTCCATTAACCATTATAAACCCAACTTACCTTCTATTTTTATTAGAAAGATAAAAAAAAAAAAACTGTTCATCAAGATGCACCCCATTTTTCCCTTATCTTTTGAACGAAACGAAGTAAACTTAAGTTAAGGTATTTTGAAAATTGTTAATCCACAATGAATAATCCAAAATTAACTCTCATTTTTTCTACCTGATGGATTTGCTGATGCAGCCATCCTTCTGAGGAGAGCCTCAGGCTCCTGATATGCATCTAGCTACTTCTGTAACGGAACCTGTGACATTTGTCTTTTTGCTGTTTTCATAGTTAGACACGTGGCTGGTAGTGGTTCCTGGGCAAAAATTAGCGAAAGGGAAGAAACTAACAGCCTGTGTTTAACGGAGGTTTTCTGCCACTAATGAAG
>JASUUL010000137.1:0-144577 GCA_030449875.1 Aegle marmelos
TATCAAATATATCACCCAAGAATATTTAATCCAAATTAAATAGAATTTAAATAAATTATTTATTTAAATAAAGTAAGAAAATACAATCGAATTTTAAAATATAAAAAACCAAAAAGAACCTCATTTCTTTAGATCAATAAATGAAAATTAACTATTTAAGACGCTATATTTGTTTATTCAATTATTTTTTATGTTAGATTATTATCAAATAAGATATAATATGGGTATTAATGTAACTATATTTTAAATTATTTATTTATTAGTAAGTACTAATATCATATTTACAAGTTTATTTTCTAATTAAATAAATATTTTAATTTTTTATAGATTCGCGATTTTTACAAATTTATAAAATAAATTCATATCCAATCCATCAACTATGAATTTTTAAATTTTCAATCCAATCTAATTCATCCAATTCATAGATCGAATTTTTACAGATTAGATGAATTAGGCAAATCGGATTAAATTCTGAACACCCCTAATTAGCAAAAGATCGGGTATTCAAAAGAACTTAAAAGGATTCTTTATTTGCCATAAACTTAAAATTGTATTTTGTGAAACAAAATTAAGGAGTCACGACTCATGAATAAAAAAGTTGAGGCTTTAAGAATTTTCATATTTGTTTTGCAATTAGTAGTAATGGAAAGGTGGGGAGTTTGGCATTAATGTGAAGAACGCCTGTAGTAGTTGATATAAAATCATATAGTAAATACCACATAGATGTTGCGGTTCAAAAGTAGAGACTAGCTATTGGGTTGCATGAATATAGGGCCATCAAAAGACAAAGGAGAAACACACAGGAATTGATAAGAAGACTTTCAACTTTGAGGTGCCTTAGTTGCATATTTTGGAGACTTTAATAAAATTTTCATATGAATGAAATAATAAAGTGGTGAAAAAAGTCAGGTTATTTCTAAATTTTAAAGCAATTAATGATAGTAGGCTGGTTGATTGTGGTTTTTGGTATGCTTTTACTTGGTGCAATAGGAGGCTTGGCTCTCATGTAATTGAACAAAAGTAGGATGAACACTACATATAAAAGCTAGGAGCAATACTTTAAGGGTTGCATTTATATATTGAATCTTAAAAATTTGAATCATTATTCGATTGTAAAGGGAAGTCATTGAGAAAGGAAAAAGGCTAGTTATTGTAAAAGATCTTTTCTTAAGAGTTCACTATGAAGACATACAAAGTTCATATGAAAAGTGCCAAGAAATAATAAGGAGGAAGTGGCTGCACAATGCATTAGAGAGGGAAAATATTATAGAGCTGTTCAATGGAATGACGAAAACATCAATGGCTAACTTGCTTTTGTGGAGTTTAGAGGAGTTTGGTGGAAGACAAAATTGAAGAGGCTCATCAAAGAGTTGGAAAGACAAATTAAATATATGATCACTATAAGAATGGGTATAAAATCAAATGCTTAAAAAGTCAATAGATAATTTGTTGATTGATGAGGAAATGTATTGAAGAAAAGGTCTAGAGTTGATTGGCTGTTTGAAGGGAGATAGAAACAGAAAGTTTTTTTTTCATATTAAGGCTTCAATAAGAAAGAGAAAAAAATAAGATTTGAGAGTGTGTGATGAAGACATAACCTAGTCTGAAACAAGTACAGCTAATTGAAAAAGATTTTGTCAAGTATTTTCAGAACCTCTTACCACAAAAGCCTATCAAGACAGAATATAGAGGCAGTTTTGAAGGAAATTAAAAAGTGCTATAGTTAAAATGAATGAGGAGTTGATAAGACCTTGTGAAAAAGATGAAATCAAACACTTTTCAAATATACCCAACCCAGGCCCTAGGACCAGATACTTGCCAGTAGCATTTTTCAAAAACATTGGAAAGCTATTAAAGAAGATGTTCGAGCAATATGTCTGTACATCCTCAATGGAAAAGGTAACCAAGCTCTTCTTAATCATACTTATATTGCCTTTATTCTAAAAAATTAAGAAACCAAGAGATGTTATAAATTATAGGCCTATTAATTTATGCAAATGTAATATATAGAATCATAATAAAAGCTATAGCTGGTAGGTTAAATAAATTATTTATGATGTAATATCTCTAAATTAAAATACATTCATACGTAGTAGGCTTATCACCTAATAATATCGTTAGGGGTAAAAATACCTCCATAAAATTAGATGCAAGTAAATGCAAGAAAAATGGGCTCGTTGTTTTTAAAGTTATATATAAGGAAACATGATAGGAGGAAGTGGAGATTTTTTGAGCAAATTATAATATTAGCTAAGATTCTTAAAAAATTGGATTGATTTGATCATGAAATGCATATCTATATCTTTATTCTCAGTGCTAACAAATGGGTATCTAAAGGCCTAGTTCATACTCAAAGAGATTTGAGACAAGACCACCACCTGTTATATCTATATTTATTCATCTTTGTGTAAAAGCTTCTTAAACCTGCTGGAGTCAAGCTGAGAAGAAGCAACTTATACAGGTTGAAATTCAGCAAAGAAATTTCCATTAATCATCTCCTTTTTGATGATAATAGCTTAATTTTCAGTAGAGCTACAAATCTCGGATGCAAGAATTTAAAGCAAATCTTTGGGTGCTCTATAGCTACAATAGGATAAATGAAAATCTTCTATGATCTTCAATGGAAATACTTCAGCTCACTAGATAAACATAATAAAAAATATTTTTTAATGAAATGTTATTTCAAAGCATGAAAAAATATTTGGAATTACCTTCCATGATTGGGAGGAAGAAAGTTAGCTTCTTCAAGGACATCAAAGTGAGAATCATCAGATAGTTATCAACGTGGCAAAGCAAGTTGTTCTCAAGCAGGGGGAAGGAGAATTTAATTAAAGTTATGGGTTAAGCTGTTGCCCAGCATATGCCAATGAGTGTGTTCAAAATTCCTATAACTTTATGTAAAGATATTAAAAGACTATTACTTGATTTCAGTGAAGGCAAAAAAAAAAAGCAGAACTGTATATTTTGGGTGAAATGGGGCAAGACTCAATCAAGTAAAAGAAGCAAGAGGAAAGCTGGCTTTTAGAGATTTGCTGGCTTTAATAAAGTTTTGCTACAAACAAAGCTGGCGAATAATTCAATATCCAAGTCTTTAATGACAAGAGTTCTCTAAAAGGTATTTCAAGAAGTCTAATTTTTCATAGGCTAAATTGGGATCAAAACTTTCCATTTTTATGGAGTACATTTGATGAAGGAGAAAAGTTATATATAAAAGAATGAGATAAAGACTTATCTTAGGGGTTAAAATCAAAGTTCATAAAAGTTAGTAGAATCTGAGACCACAAACTTTTAAACACCAACTCTAGATATAAGTTGCAAGGGGCATACTTAATTGATAATAATCGGTGGTGGAAAGAACATTTGATCCAGCAACATTTTAAACCTAAAGATGCAAAGCAAATTATCAGAATTCCTCTCTAACTAGTCCAAACCCAAATCAAACTTTGTGGCATTATAATAAAAATAGTCAGTATTCTATCAAAAATGGGTAACAAGGAGCCTTGAGATTAAAACATTCTGATTTTCAAGCTGCTCTGACAAAAATCTTGTCACTAGAATGTAATTTGGTCTCTTGAATTATGGAAGAAAATTAAGATCTTTATGTAGAGGGCCATAAATAATCTGCTTCCAACAGCCACAAACTTATATAAAAGAAAAAAATTTTGAAAGATCTAACTTGTCTATATAAGATGAAGGCTGAAAGCATTATACATGCTGTATGAAGTGTAAAATAGCAAAGCAGAAGTGGAAATTAACTCCTTTTAAGGAGGAAATGCAACTATCAAGTTCTTTAGACTTATTGGAATTGATGTACGAGCTAGCAAAAAGAAGAATTAAAAAGGATCTGAGATTGACAATTGCACGATGATGGGCAGCATGGCATGGAAGAAATTAGTTTGTGTTTGAGAAAAAAAACCTAGATCCTCAGAGTGCAATAACTAAAGTAAAAGCTATGGTGGAGGCATATGCAAGAGTTAAAATCGTCAAAGTGAATATGAAAGCAAGATCAGTAGGAGAGAGAATGATAAGTTGGCTTCCACATCATTAAGGCAGCTACAAGGTAAATGTTGATGCAGCAATTAATGGAGAAATGCATCAAGGAGGATTAGGGGCAGTGATTAGAGATGGGAATGGAAGTGTCTTGGCTGTAGTTGTCCAACAAATAAAGTTGAATGGTGATATGGCATAGGTAAAAGCAACAACCGTTAACTTGGAGATATAAGTGGCAACAAATGAAAAGTGGTCTCCTTAGATAATTGAATCTAATTGTAAAATGGTTGTTGAGTTGATATAGAACAGAGACAATATGTCGCAATTCAGCACATCCCAAATGAATGCAATACAATTGCTCATGCTTTAGCTAAAACTTAATGAAAGTAACTCTTTCTATATAAAATAAAAAAGAAATAAAACTTTCATTAACCATAAACAAAGTATCAAAGTTTACATGCAAATTAGTATGGAATTACATCATCAATGCTCCCAGTATACCTTGCTAATGCATCAGCTAAAGTATTGCATCTTCTAGAAATATGCCTATGTATTAAAAAAAAAACTGTCATAAAGGTTAGAATTTGATTGATCTGAGAGATCGACCAACACAATTCTTTGGAAGTTGAGAAATAGAAATAAATAAAAATAATAATTAATTTGATTTGTTTTAGCAAAGATGCAAGAGTAAGAATAATATGTCATTGACATAAAAAATCTTACAATTTACAAGAGAGAGGACTAAAAAGAACATAGCTTAGGTTTGAAGTTTTCGGTTTATATTTAAAAAAAAAAAAGAAAAATTGAGAGAATTGAGTTTCAGGAAAAACAATTTTAGTGAAGATTATTATTATTTTTATTTATTATATTGACATTAATAGAGAAGCATAATCTTTTCATTTTTTTAATGGATATTAAGAAATGGGCTTTAGAAGGTTTTGGTAGAGGTGCCAATAGTCCTCTAAATTAAAATTTCATTAATGATAGGCTCAATTACTTTTAAGTCCATTAAAAATTAGTGCTCTAAAAGGTTTTGAGTAGTGATTCGATCTGCACAAGAGCTTATCATAGGAATACAAAAACCTAGAATTGTTAAACTAAATGTACATAAATTAACCATTTTGTTTTTTGTTAAATGAATGAACCAAAAAAATTCAACCAAAAATAAAATTTGATTAAGATTGAAATTGATGCGTTTAATTTGATGAACGTTAATTTTTATGGGTGTAAATTAAAACTAACTATTTTTGTCTAAAACAAAAATATTTTAAAAAATAAATGATGAAAATTGCATAAATGAGGATCAAATATCATTACTATATTGGAAAAACAATCTCCTATTAACAGACCCAAATAAATAAGTGGTTACTAGGGGAATTAATCTTTCAGGCATTATTTTATCTATTTTAAAAAAGACTTGGTATTTTCTCATTGATTCTTGCGTACAATCAGGATTTCTATTTTTAAATTCAGTTATCGAGGTTGTTTATTTTTTGACCAATTAGGATTTGTATTTGTTAATTCAATACTTGATTGCGCTTTGAAAAATACTGTACAAAAAAATAAAAGAAATAAAAAAGAAAAGAGCAGAGACAGAGTCAGGGGGTAGAGAGCTCTCATCTTTCGCTCCTTAACAAATTTCTTTTCTGATCTCAAGGAGTTTGATTTGGTTGTTCTATCGTATCTAAACCCAACTATAAATGAATTTATAAGGAAAAATTCAATTTGGTAACCTTTTTAATTAAAATATTTCAAAGTGATATCAATCATCGAATAGTAGAATAATTAAAAAATAATTTCTTAAAAAATAAAATTTTACCATCCAATAAAAAAATAAAGGATAATTAAGATTAAATCTTTTAAAATATCATTTACTAGAATGTTAAATTATGTAGAATTAGGGGTTTCATTTTTCTAATATAACATTATGCACAAAATATTGAAGGACAACATTTGTTCATGAGGTTTCTAAAAACACAACTTTTGTGCAGTAAAAGTAACATGAACAATGTGAACTTTGGATATCTCAGATCGACTTTATTTAAAAATGAAAATCAAGATGAAAGATTGAAGTTTAGTTATTTCACTTGTAGTTTTTTGAAAAAACTTCGTGGGGTAGGTGAAAAAGGCCGAAAGCAGTAAAGTACAAACACTATCCAAAAAATAGACCTTTGCATTAACAACTTCTATTTTTGATTGATTTGAGATCCTTCAAGCACCTCAATTATGATGTCTCTAATTAGTTCACACTTAGAAATATTCTAGGAGTTCATAGGATTTGGAATCATCAAATTGCATTGAGAAATAAGAGAGATAATGAAGAAACATGAGTGTTAATTTGTGATCATTCAGTCCACCAAATAAGGCCACAATTATCTTTCAATAATGACACCAAATATTATCATTAGCTAGATTCACCCACTAAGACATTATTTATTGGATATGATTTTATCATTTCAATTGTGCCTTTCTTTATGACATGTTCTTGTACTTTTTCATAATATATATTAGGCCCAATATAAGCCTAAAATTTTATATCCAAAATTGGTCTAAAAGATTATAATCATTTATAAATCGAAGCGTGTCTAATATGGTCATTCTACATGTTTAATCTCAAACCTAATGTTTAATTAATGAATCATGAAATTTATTTTTGTTTCTTAAACTATTTATGAAATATCAAAATTTCTATCTTAAATTATATTTAAGATATATGTATTTATTCTCAGTGAATTTAATCTTAATATTGATTTCCTAAAATTAGGATATCTAACTTCTCATTTCTAGTAACTCTTTGTTTTTTTTTTATTTCTATTATGTGTGTGACCTTATAAGTTTTTTTTTTTATAAAGTAGTAGAATTATTAAAATGATAACTCTTTATTCATTAAAATATGCTAAACTCTTTAGTCATCAATTAGAATTTTTCTAATTACCTGAACATGTATTGTAATTATCTTAATCAATAGTGATCTTAAAATTTTTATAAGTTATGAGTGACACCTAATAATATTTTATAACCATCCAAATAATAAGAATTATTGGATCTGTAGAACTTATTTCATTGTTTCTCTATGTTCTGGTCTCTTCATCATTAATGTCCAAAGAGAAGCGTAGTTTATGGTTTAGCATATTAAACATTTATATTTTATCTCAAAAATAAATCTAAATGAACTTGACATAAAAAATATAATTTGAACTCTTCAAATATATTTTACCTTGATCAAGGATTTCTTATGCCAATTCATATTATCTTATCGGGATATCCTTTTTGCTTATTACAAACTGATGAGTTCTGTATTAGTCATATATTTATCTCCATACATAGTTAACTCTGATAGCTATTGTTGGATCTCTCTCTTGATTAGAAATCAATCCTTATGCTTTCTAGATGTTTATGTACAAGACATTTTTGATGCCTTAGGTCTAAAGACCATTGCTAAACATATTATTTATTACAACGTATAATAAGTCATTAACACTTTAAACCATATGATTTATTATTACTTGGTCAAGTTTAATAATCTTATTCTTGAAACAAATATCTATGTGTTTCACTTAATATCTCATATCAATGATATGAAACTCATTATCTATTTTAGTATCACATACCATAAATGAGCCATAACACATATTAGTATTTATAAGAATTTTTAACGCTCAATCACAAATCCATTACTAGGAACTATTTTAGAAATATAGTACAAATGATACACTTTTTATGTTCTTAATAAACTCGAGAATGTGTTCCTTAACTATTTTACTTCTCAAAGTAAATTTATTAATATAATTCATGAATATTAATAACCTTACAATTTTATAAATGTCAAAATATTAATTCAATACAATAATTTTCTAAAAATAAGTGTCACTGGATTGAAGTTTAAGGCATATTACTATCAAATATTTAACCACCAAATCAATGAAATAAATTAAATGCTTATTTTTATTGTTATTAATAACAAAATTAAAAAATGAGTGACCCACAAAATATTATTGATTGGTTTTTTCTTCTCTTTTCCTATATTCTCTTTCTAATTAATATGATTCGACTCTCTCTACAATTGAAAAACTACTCATACAATTTATTAACTTTTCAGTAGAATACAAATGCCATGAGCACACAGGAGCATTGAAGAAGAACTAATATTATAAACACGCTTGGAATTGAGTTTGTTGTTAGAAAGAAATTCGAAAGCTCCAAATAATGTTACATGCTATACGGAAGAAGCACAAACATTAATGTTGTATAAATCAGTGACTGAAGCAAATCGAGTTACATGTCGAGAAAGAAAGACAAATTATTAATTGATTCGATTCTTTCAACGCTCAATAGCCCAAGCATAACTCATGGATATGATCCATTAGAAGGGTCGGTTGACGGTTCTTCTAACTTTCTGACATTATTCATATGAGGAAAAATACCCAGTAATTTTATTTTATGAGCTAAAATCAAGACCCAGTAATTTCTGACATCAAATATTAGAGTACATATATTTGATGAGTCAAATCAACACCTGGGCATCTCAACCTTTGTTTCCCATTTTATGTTTTCTATATGCTGTTGATGCTTGTACTTACAATTTAGACAAGAGTTATTTAATGTAAATGAAAGATTAGAGTGGATCAAATAATATTTATTATGAAGACAGAATAAGAAAAAGATAGAAAAACATTTAATAATATATTATAGGGCCCATTAATTTTTTATTTTGTTATTTATAAAAATAAAAATCAGCATTTAATTTGGTCAGCTGATTTAATTACTATTGAAAATTAAAAACTTAAGATTTTATATGTAATATTATGCCTAAAAAACGGATCCTCTAGACAGATTCAAAAGATATAATTTTAAATATAATTTTTTTAATCATTAGATAATATTATTTTAATGTCTTAGATTGAAACTTACATAGTATTTTTTTTAATGGTAACAATAGAAAAACAGTAATCCCCAACCTTTTATTAAATCTTCCCTCTCTTTTCTCTTCCTCTTCAGCTTTTTCCTTTATTAGATCTTCCCTACCAAGTACTGTATCTGCGAAGTTAAAAGCAAAAAAGTTTTATTTCAATAGAAAAAAGGTTTTGCAAGTTAAAGACAACTGCTACTGTTGTTGTTTTTAATAGATTTAGCTATGCATAGCAGGGTAAGGGGTAAAGTCGAAAGTCAAAATAAAAGAATCTTGAGAATCTTCACATTGAACTCGAACAATGAGAAAGATTTATAGGAATAGGGTTTTCAGGAACTTATTTGATGATTTAGATGAAAAATTTACTGTACACAAATTGAAGAATTGATTGGGTCATTACGAAGCGATATAATGACCAGAAGGTATTTGCTTAGAAGAACATATCGCTTTTTAATCTAACAATGTTAAATTTTTAGTTTTAAACCTCAAGTTTGAGATTGATCATTAATTGAAACACAAAAAAAGTTCAGTAATGAATGAATGCAATGGTGTAGAGGAGGCGTAAAAA
Organism: Aegle marmelos; assembly: GCA_030449875.1. NCBI lineage: Eukaryota > Viridiplantae > Streptophyta > Magnoliopsida > Sapindales > Rutaceae > Aegle > Aegle marmelos. The sequence goes on from JASUUL010000137.1 coordinate 9,468, forward strand.
GAGTGATGACGATGGTGAATCCATTTTATACAATTTACATAGATTTGCCAGAGGGATTTAATAAGTAATTAAATTACTAACACAGAATTTTCTTATTCTAACCAAAATGGATTTTGTTTTGAAAAGAATTAAAATGGATGTTTTGTATTGTATAATAAAATTCGGTTACGGAAAGTTTATGAAGTTGGAAAGGTTTTGAAATAGAAAAGTGCTATAAATAGACAAGAGAGTGGAAATTTAATATAGTCCAATCTACGATAATTAATGTCACAACCCATCCTGAACTTTTAAGATGAGTCTTTTTAATCCATAAGGCTTAACTAATAATGATTTTATATGAAAATAAGATTCTATTGAAATTTTGACAAAGTTTCTTCTATAGTTATAATATTATCAATCCTGCAAATAATAAAATAATATTCCCAAAAATATTTTTAAAATGCAACAAATTCCGCCAACTAATATCTCAATAAATACCAAAGATCATCCAAATTATTTTATATTAAATATAATAAGTTATCCTTAATTATAAAAAAAATTATACAATTCAAAATATTTCAACCCAAAAATTCTATGACTCCTAATACTATTACGTGGTTAAAATATAAATAACTATCGTTGTTGAGTCGACTGTTGTACTTGTAAATCTCCTGGAGAGGGGAAATATAATAAAAATGGTGAGTATAAAAACTTAGTGAATCCAGTGAGTGGATAGTATTTTTTGAAAATAATTTTACTTTTAAAATAATTTAATCATTTCTAAATAAATTTATCAAAATGTCATAATAACTTAAATAAATATTTTTAATTCAAAATCTTGCATTGATATAATAAAATCACATAATATTGTACAAAATTAAGAAAAATTCACAACACATAATATCAAATATTGATATCGAAAACTATCATCAAACAAGTACCCAGGATAAAACAATCTCATCACACTTGGACCTCGATGAACGAATAATTAAAAAACTATTATGTCCCAGAGTTACACAAAAGCGAACCTTGTGGAGTGGGCAATCAGGGAACTATCATACTCTAGAGCTACATAGATAGACGGGAAAACATCATCTTATATCATATCACATTTCATCATGTCTCATTATATCTCATCATAACTCATCATATCTCATCATCATAATTATGCATGCATAATTAGTCTCCAAATGACATAAGTGTCTAAGTACACGGCCAAACCCTCTATGTGTGCTTAGACGAGCCCTAAAAACATGTATCTCATATTATCACATATCATCTCATTTCATTTCACTAGTATCATTGTACTGAGGAAATGGTGATCATCTAATGATTTTATAAAGAACCACATATACACATGTATGTAAACATCTGATAATATCTGAAATCTCATTTCTTTTTTCATTAAACAAACTTTAAATCAATTTTCTTTTCTTTAAAATATCATCATTACGTATATATTCAAAATTGATAGTAAAATCATTAAATCATAAATATCTTTAACAACAAATGCCAATTCTTCCGATAAAATATATTTTTGGAAAATCATTAAGTCGGAGGCTTTAAAATTCATTTCACAACATATTTTGTCATATTTTCAAATCATAATAAACTATAAAGAAAATAAGTTTTTGCATATTTTACTCATAGTGACGATGATCAAATTTGGTATCGTTGGCGATCTTGAGTTAATTCTCCATTCGTAAATCTTCTTAATTAAACAAATAGTATAATTATTACTGATAAAATAAAATATAATTAATTGTACTTAATAAAGCTCGAACCTACATAATATAACTCCTAAATAGTTAAAATTATTAAAATATCTTTTGTCTAAAAATTACCAAAATACCCCCAATATTGAAATTTATTAAATTGCTTTCAGAATCATAATTTATCAAATTATTCTTAGAATCTTAAATTCTTGAAATATCCTCAATTTAAATTATGGTGTGTAAAATTATTAAATTACCTCTAATAACGTAAATTATCGATTTACTTTCGAAATATCAAAATTACATAATTGTCTTAGTCCATAATTATTAAATTACCCATAAATTTTATAAATTATAGAATTAACTCCCAAGATTTATAAATTTACCGTATTGCCCCTCATAGGTCAATAGTGACCTGACTTTAGTCAATGGTGATAGTAGTCCTAGCCACTCTAAGTCTAATAGTGTAGGCGGTGACCTCCTACGCACGGTGAAGGTGGCAGATCTAGCTCCTAAAACTGTGAGTTTAGAACTTGCCGCCACTAGAAATCCAACCATTTTAGGTAACGAGATCAGTTAGAAATGTAAGCTAGAGATGAAAAGAGTGGAACCCAACTAGTAGCGTGGCCAAATTCCAGCGCAATTGACGGTGGCAAAAATGGGTTTTTGGCCAAAATTTTCAATCTTCGCTAGCTACGTTATGGTCATTTTTCAATGACAAGGATGGCAGGAGTATGACCGACGTCTCAAGGGCTTCACAATAGTACCAAGTTTGCTAGAAACAGTGGCTGGAATTACGAGATCCAGCCAGGTCACGATTGCAAGTCGCAGGTCAACGGGTTGGTCACTCTCTCTCCCCCATTCTCTCTCTCTCTCTCTCTTTCCCTCTCTCGACTCCTCTCTCTTACATTTATAGAATTTCTTTCTTCTTTAATTAATATAGATTAAACTAATATCGGATCCGTGACAAAATAAAATCCAACTTATCCATATTGTAATCACATTCGAGTTGTCTCGATTTTATTTTATAATGAATTCAAAATTATTTATATGTTATTAATTTAATAATGCATCAAATTTTTCTTGTGATAATATATAATAAGTCCGTTGATTTATAAAATTGACACTAAAAAGAAAAAGTAAATAATTCACTCTATAAGAAAAATAAAAGTGCGTATATTACAATTGATTAGTTTTTACGATTGAAAAATTACATATAAGCCTTAATATTAACCCTTGGATCAACTTCAATCTAGTGACTAGAGAATTATATCTAAAACTGCTGTCCATATATTTGTATACACATATGTATTGCACCTTTTTCATCAAATGAATAATGATATTAATAAAGGTCGAATTAGCCATTTGATATATACAAATTTATTGGACATATGCAAATCAATTTCGTACAAGATAAAGAAAATGTCTACTAATCAAGTGATCTTGTGTAATATATGGTTACTTATGTATGAGGATTGCTAAGAGGGTGGTAAGGCTTTTTAAACCCACTAAAATACTCACTACTAAAATATTAAAATTCAGATTTTACTCTATTCACCCACCTTAATACCAAACATGCCCCTAAATTATTTTAAACACATAAATATACCAACTAACACACCCATTGACTTCCTTAAATACAAACTAATTTATTAATATAAAAATATTGTGGATCAATATCAATCATCCAAACATGTATTTGATTGAAATTAATCTCATATATTAACATATTTGATATAAAATTTTGCTTGAAGTTTTAGTTTGCAATACATCCAAATGAGTTTAGAATAATTGCCCATATACATGCCTCTAGTTGTTGTGGATTTGCTTGCATTCATAACAAATCAAAACGAAAATCAAGATAAAAAACCGATAAAAAGTATATGGGTTTCATGGACTCTGAATGTTTATTTTGCAGGCAAGCTTCAATTTGTAATCTACTTGACGCTTAATTCTTCTTCACAATGAAGCTTATCTCAAGGTGCCTTACAATAAACATGATTACTTTGCTTGGGTTCATGACTCGAGATTGGAGGCACCGTATAAGCACTGTTGAAACTTGAAAGAAGAGCATATTAATTAAATTACTTTCTTTAGTTTATAATTGTCTTGTCTAATGTCTAAAATCGTAATATATGTTTGGAGTATATTAGTACCAAAAATACTTTCTAAAATATGGTCGCAAATAGTATTTTGATGGGTTTAAAATATCCCTACCCTTACTAAGAACTGTAAAATTATAAATCTAAACTAAAATCAGGTAGAATAAGTGACAATTTTCAACACCACTCCCGGATCGGACATGAGATAATAGGCTTGCTTAGTCTAAAATTGGCACATGGATATTATTAAATGGGTCAAATTAAAGTCTCCAGTTTAGTATTTTATGCCGCGTTTAGATTTAGTTCTACAAGAGAATTCATGTATCATGTCATTAACGACTTATTTTTCATATAGTAAAACTACGTTATAGTTGCCACTTTTTTTTTTTTAAAAAAAGATTACTTATAGTTTATGTGGATTAGAATTTGAAGTTACACTACAAGTATTTTAGACGCACATATTAAAAAGATATTGAATGAGTGATACATGATAAATAAATTGGATTGGTGTTTGAAATTTTTGACATGGTTAAAAAATGAGAAATATTTGAGTTTGCATTGACTCAAATTTGACTTGACATGAAAGTAAAATTGCCACTTTACTTACAATTAAGAAACAAACAAATAGTTTTCTAACTACAAAAATAATAATATACATTTTCGGTAAAATAAAAAAATGCTTTTTTATTCTTTAAATTAAGTTGATTCACAAGGAACTGGTTTGATGCATATTTTAAACTTCATGGGCATTCAAATGCTTTTGCTTTTGGTTTCCTTTGTAAAATTATGTTATTCATTAAACTTAAGCTGACATTTCAATTACAATTCATTTCATTTATCCTTGTGAACATAGTCTCCTTTGCATGAGGATTACCATTTCATGAATATGTATCGGTTAACGTACAATGCACGGCTCAATAGAGAGATCAGTAAAAAGACATGATTTGAGAGAATATAAATGCATGTTTTACCTGGCGAAGATGATAGGCCCCTTCCAAATTTTCATTCATCTTTCTCAAGGATATTAACTATAAATTTACAAACTGCTTGCTTCCTTCCTTCCTTTGTCATGTTTCAGCTTCAGCATCAAGGATCCACAGAAAGAGAGAATGGAAGCTGGAGCTCCCAATGGGAAGGATGTTGGTGTCTTTGAGGTGGGGGAAACACTTGAGCAGTACAGAAACTTTATGAACCAAATTAAAGGCCTTCAACTTGGTGCCGAAAATACTCCTGGAAACTTGGAGAGGACAATTGAGGAAAAGAGAAGGATTGTTGAAGAGAATGAGGCAACCAAGATGAAACACATTGGAAAAGTGGAGGCAACAATAGCTGTGTTAGAGGAACGGATGGCTGCCTCAGAAGCCGAGTAATGAAGATTCATCAATTAATGATATCTATGTTATATTCCTGCTTAGTTGTTCGTGTTTCTTTTTTTTTTTTTATAATAATTCATGTTACCATGTCATGTTATATTTATAATTAAAAATATATTTATAATTAAGAAGAGTAGAGCTAATTTTTAAATTTTCGCTTTTGTAATATCATCAGAGAATTATTATTAAATTAATTTTAGCACCGTCTCTGTGTGACTAATTTTGGAGTTCCAACACTAGAAAATATAAATACTATTAAGTCCTCTAATCTACTGCTGTGACTTTAAATTTAGTCGCATGCGTTTACTTGTATTGCACTAAATAATTAATGATTGCAAGTTGAAGACAGAAAAGCGTTATTTCAATACATGATCTTTTACAAATTCTTTAGTGTTCGGCTGGATGTCATTAATAAGCCGAAGTTTTCTGGTTCTGGTACTCTCAGGCTGTTGGTTGTAATATGTATTTAAGTATGCAAATGTAGCCATTTGATACAAATAGGACTGTCATACTTGCTTTCACAGCCACATAATTTCATATTCATCTTTTAATATCTCATAATTGTTAACTATGCTCGAAGTAAGCTTTGAATCATAGAGCTGTTAACACAGAGTCATCGCTTATCAGCTTTGGTTTTTCAACTTTTAATGGTAAATTAATTGCATATACTTTTAAGAATTAATCAAACGCCATTCCATGAAGATAGATGTTGAGTAAATCACGAAGATTCCTCTCCGTCAACCCAATTGCGAGGATAAGTTGCTGTGGCATTACTGGCTCGGGGGTCAATATGCAGTGACTAAAAAGGATATCAAGTGGCACTTAAAAACAAATTTTCAGATATAGCTCGAATAAATAAAAGGTTTTTGTGTATTCTTTTGTAATGGGAGAAATTATGTTTGACTGGATGCTTGATAATTTGTAAAGCTTTTTATTTTTATTTTTTAAATTAACATATGAAAGATTCGGTTAAACATATTTAAAGAGTAACTCATAATTAACTTCCTTTGAAGTTTCATTAATAAGTATAGACAGTTTTGACATGTCAGTATATTGTGGTGTTTTTTTTTTTAGAAAAATAAAGCTCGTCAGTGAAATATAAAGAAAATTGATCATGATTCACCCTAAACTACCAATTTATTGTCAGTTTTGGGTCTTAACAAGACTTGCATATATTTGTTTTTGAGGGACTTATATACTCCAAAATATGTCTTATCAATTAAGTGTGGATTACACCTTATAAATCCAACATCTTTTCTAATGTGGAATTCGCTTGGGGGGTTACAAGAATCTCACATTGACAAAGAACGGGAAAGATGCTGAGTTTATAAGAGGTGATTCACACCTTAATTGGCAAGAACTTTTTAGGGTATATGGGAACCCCAAAAACAAAACATAGAGGCCCAAAAATAAAACCACGCAAAATTTGACAAGGTTCAAAGTAGACAATATTTTGTTAGCTCTGGGTTAAGTCATGATAGATAGTTTCAGAATGGCTCCGCGTGTCCTCTTGATTACTGGTGAGGCAAACCTTGGTATAGGGGGTGTAACATACACCTTAGGCGAATCCTACATCGGCAAAGCATGAGAGAGAACCAAAGATACGTTGAAAATTCTAGCATTCCACATATGTTGAAAAATTAAAAAACTAGCCGAACGCCACACCGAGGCAACTTGGGAATGAAAATTCTTGGATATTATAGAGAACCAAAGATATTGAATAAAGCCAGAAACATGCAAAGAAGTACGAAATAAATCTCCCGGCTAACTCCAATAATACAAACAAATGATCACAGCTCTCTACATTAGAAGCCCAAAGCCTACAAATGGAAGCAATAGAGGAACCGCAATGTTGAAGCTTATGTTTAGGGAATCTATTATAAATAAACTTTCACATGAGAAAAGAATTTCGAGAAGGAATAGAGTTGCACCTGATAAAATGTGCCCAGGATTTACTAGTCTTTTTATCTCTAAGTGCCTCATAGCAGTCTGAAGAGGCTAAATAACCAACCTTAGAAGAGAGTAGACTAAGAAGTCCTTGCAAGGGTGAATAGATACAGTTATGGACAAAACCTTTTTCGAAATATTAGGAAATAATTGTAAGAATCTTTGTGAAGATTCCACGACTGGTTGGAAATAAAATCTGAAATTTTGAAGGAAATATTCTCATCCAATGTAATATTGGGAGATGATTAGAATGTAGAATCATTAAGCCATTTGGAGTGCCAACAATTAAAAGAAGTGCCGCCATGAACTCCTGGTGCAGTATTCAATAAGGTACCCAAAAAAAAAAATAGACCTCACCATACATTTTTTATTCGTTTGATACTTGTTGGTACAACAATTGGATTTGTTTTAGCTCATTTCAATGAATACTAGGGCTTTTGTTGTCTTTTTAAGAATACTATAACTCGATTCAGATAAAAAGAACTGTAAATTGAAAACTCAAGAGTCGAGATACAATCCTTTTTCCTTTTATCATAAGGAGTCAAGATCCAGTCAAGCTACTGTACGCATCTTGGAGGATCTTAGGTGCCTTGCACGGGCGTTTTGCGTGTTCCTTTCGCTGCGTTTCAGTCGAATTAAGAGGGGTCGCGTGCATCGCTCGCGAACCTCTATGCCGTCGCACTATAATGACAGTGTTGAGTGAGAATATAAAATTAGGAAGGGTTTTATTTACATTTTATAGGCATGCAATCTTGTGCATTCACAAATCTCTCACCTGTCAACAGCTTTCGAAAAAATGAAATTGGCATTTTTCTAAACTTTTTGCATGTTTTCTATAACAAAGGTGTTGCATTCTCCGTGCTGGTCATAGGATGGTAATTATCTGAGATAAATCAGCTGCATAATCATTAAAAAGGGCCAAAAAAAAAAAAAAAAGAATAACAATGCAACTCATTTGTGGATGGTGGGGTCCATAATAATTTAGTGAATTAATTTAACTTTAAAAATTTACATAATTATATGTATTTACAGGAGTATTTTGAAAATGGAATATTCATGGCCAAAAAAATCCTAGACCTCATAGGCACATGGAATGGCAAGTACATATTTTGATATTACATGGATTGTATCCATGAATGATTGGCTTGTGAAGCCGGGACGATGAGTAGTAATGAAGCTCCATTTGTACTTTGTGGCTTGTAACTTTTGCTTACGTGAGTACATCGATATCTCAGTGTACGCCTAATTGCATATAATTTAGTAATGATTGTTATACCATTAAAAGAGGAGGCAAGTATATGGGAATTGATAAAGTGCGAGATGCAAGCAATCCAGCCATGGACAGTTCCGCTGTTGTATTAGGCTAGCTGATAGGTAGCCGATGTGGCTTTAGTTGTGCTTTTCAGCAGTTAGTTATAATTTATCGTACTTACTTAAAATCTTGCTTTTTATTCCAGCTTTAGGCATCTTACAGCCCTAAGTCTGACAGATAACGCAGGTGATTCTTGAATATTTATCACCGTGTACGATCCTTTCTTGAGGTGCTAACTGCTGCAAAGTCGAGCATCTTACGAGTCTCAAGTTTCTGGTCTGCCATTCAAGTTGAAACACTTAATATTAGAATCTTGGCCAACGTCAAGGATCTTGAACTTCATGCTCCGAACCTCTCTATTTAGTGAAAGTTTGTTTCCCTTTGTTTTTCATGCATTTCAAGGGACAAAGGCCTAGACTGACTGAACTCGCATAGAATGCTTTAAAAAAATTATGTTTCCTTGATGTCTTCATTCTTTCTTTTTCTTTTTCTTGCTATCTTTTTAAAATAAGATATTTTATACAAGAATTTACTGTTGAAGTTGAATAGTTACATATTAATGATGAGAAGAAAGAAACATTAGAAGGTGATGGCGTGATGCACTTAATTATTTGTGAACGATTTCACTGAAACCGGTTAACAAGGGGAAAAAAAAAAATCCAAGGCATCAAATTTATCTGTTCGAATTCTTAACTCTTGCGAAGGCAGCTTACTGAGCTATGCTTAAGTTGAGACGCCGATCAAATTGAGAAAACAACTTGAGAAACAACAGCAGTCTAGCTTTGAAAATGATAAGTACCAAAAGGGTGAGACTTGCGTGGCTACAATCAAACGACACATTCACAAACGTGCAAATAAAGAACACCAACAACTGTTCATATTCTTATCTTTTTTCTTGGAAAAATATTATTAAGTTCATAATACACTAAAACTTGTCAAGAACAAATTATCCTCTACATGACTAGCAGCTTCGTTGCTAATCTACTAATGTTCCAGCATGCCGTATGAGACACTGCTGCTTCTGCCCCTCTCTGTCTCTTCACACAACTCCACCTTTTTCTTCATTGCTAGCTGCTCCACCATTTATTACAACCAAAAACAAAAGATAAAAAAATAGCACAAGCAATAGTAATAATGATAAGGCTTTGATAGAAGGAATCGCTTGGGACCCCCATAAAGAAATTGCCGCCCATTGATCCAGTGCTGAACTCAAGCTCAACTGAGCACCGTATCTGTTTCTTTGATAGAAAATAAAAAACACAAAATTCTTGTCAAGGATAAACTTAAACCATACTGTTTCAATGAATGCTATTCGTTGACTTGTTATATTATATGGTTTTATCCGTTGAATTGAGCCAACAAGCATACACTCAAAAATTATTATAAATCTTAAAACATATGGCCTTCACTGTACTTAAATTTTCAAGAGAGAGTTGAAAGCATATTTATTCTGATTCAGTAGTTAGAACCCTGTTTTAAAGGTTGCCTTTTTCATTAATCGATAATTTCATTAGCCGACACACATTGCAGTAATTCAAATACTGAAGTTGACTACAGATAGAGAGAGGAAGAGAGAACACTCATAAAAAACTCAACTTAAAAACTGAAAAAATAAAAAGGAAGAACGATTAAATGCACTAACAATTTGTTGTCCGAGGGTGACGAGTGACGTTTCTTGCTATTGGCTAACGTTTCTTGATAGTATGAATGTTCAAAATCCAATCCAATCTGCCCAATTTGTTTGATCCAAGAAATCCAATCAGTAAAATTCTAATAGGTGGATTGAATTAGATTAAAAATTTAAAAATATACAGTCAGTGGATTGGATATGGATTTATTACTATAAATTTATAAAAACTGGCGAATTCACAAAAAAAAAAGTTACTTAAAACTTGTAAATATGGCATTATTACTAACTAATAAATAAATAAATAAAAATATAGTTGCATTAACAATATATTAGATCTTATCCGATAATAATATAAAATAAAAAATGAAGATTGCTAATTTCTTCCCTACTATAATCAATATTTACCACTTATCCCCTGCTGTTTTTATAATAGTCAATAACCTCCCTAACAGTATAAATTTACAATATTATCCTTATTTTCAAATACATAAAATATTTATATTTATTATAAATTAAATAAATCATATAAATAGAAACTAAATAAAAATTAATTATTAAAAACTAGAAATATATGTTTTGATGCAAAACAAATTAATAATAACTTTTTATATTATTTATTTTGTAAACATTTTCTTATAATAAATATTTTATAATAGTTTAAAATTAAATGTAAAAAGCACAAGATAAATATTTTATTATTTATTTTATAATAATTTCTTATATTTACATTCAAGTTTTCTTATAATAATTTTTATCATTTTATAATAATTTTATATATTTATTGTAAGAAAATGTTTATAACATAAGAAAAGTACAAGAAAATATTTTATTATTAATTTTTTTACATTAAAACATATATTTCTTATTTTTAATAATTAATATTTTATTTTAATTTCCATTCATGTGATTTGTTTGCTCTATAATAAATATGAATAAAGTGTATTTAAAAATAATGCTAATATTATAAAATTATACTATTATGAGAGTCATTGACTATTACAAGAATAACAGTGGGTAAATAGTATATATTAATTACAATAGAGGAAAAATTGTCAGTCTCTCAAAAAAATCAAATAATAAAATATAGCTTCCTAAATAGTTAATTTTTATGTACTGATCTTAAATAAGTGAGATTTTTTAAAAAAATTTTATTGTGTTATTTTTTAAAACTTTGTATGAATTTTCTAACTTTATTTAAAATTTGGTTTATTTAATTTTAAATTTGATTGCTAGTAAAATTATTTTTATATTAGTTTTTTTATTTAATTAGTTCGTGGATACGACAAAATAAAAAATATTTAGTTCGCAAATCAATCCGTAAAATAATAAATTTGATTAAATCTGCATTTGATCAAAAGTGTTAAGGTGGTGGTCTATGTTGATTCACACCAAATACGGTGTATATTTAAGCTTCACGGAGTTCAGAAGTGTTAGGGTGGTGTAGTTGCAGGGATTCGTGGGACATGCAGTTGATCTTGAGTTTGTAATGTTTTTAATTGAGAGTGCTAACTTGTTGGAGAAAATTATCATTGATCCTTGTATGATATGCCAGGTGGGAACTCCAAGGGAATTTTCCTGTAGAGAAAGTAAGGAGTATCTATCAGCTAGAAGGCGTGTTGCTGAGTTCGCCGCTAAATTTCCTTTGTGGGAATTTATGATACCATAGGCATATAATATTATGGTTATTGGCTATTAGATCCAATCCATAAAAGCAATAGTGGAAAAAACATATAATTATTTAAACTATCATCTCTGGTTATACATTTTTATTCGTTTCTTATAATGCAGCTTTGGGCAAGTTATACTTTTTTTCTATCATCATACCTATTGTAGTGATGTTCTTTCACATCCACTCACTTAATTGTGGACATGGATATTACACAAAGTGAATTTCGTGGACGATAGAGGGAAGGAGAGGTATTATAAAATTTCACAAATTTCAAAGGGCGAGCGGAAGCGATATTGCAAAATTTCACAATTTTCAAAAAGGCGGGGCGAGCCGAACCAATAGTTTTCTCTATTAAAATTTTTGACAAAAGCAAAAGACTATTATTATGATTTGATATCAAAATTTGAAAGACTAAATATAGCGAAATATCTCTAGAGAATATAATGATCAAAAGTAAAAAATACGAAGCAAGATAGCATAAGGGAATTGATAGGATAGATAAATATTAGACATTATTTTAGTGTTAGATTAAGTCAATGTGATTAAATTACGTTTTAACCAAAGTATGATTAGTTTTGTTTTAATTCAAATGATTGAATGAGATTTTAGTCAAGCCTTAAACATAATTAAAAAATGTTATAATGAAAACGACTCTACAAGAAAAATTTCAATAAATAATCTTAAAGAAGATCATAAAAGAAATTTTTTTAAATTAATCAAAGGTTACAAAAATAATAACAAAATTTATTTATTTCCAACTACAATGATGATCCATTAAAGATATGTTTAACTCATTTTTGGTTTATCTTATAATGATAATATTCTAACTGTAGAAGCCAATGCCATGCTTAGTAGATGCAACACCAATTATGAACACAACTCAAAGGAAGGCAAAGTCAAAACCAGTACCTCCTTCTGAGAAGAAGAATAGTCTATTTGCACAGACACTTAACAAAATTAAACGTAAATCGCTACCTCACACTTTAGAATATGTACTCTTAGAACAATTTGCGACTCTACTTGTAATTATACATTTATTGTTCCTTGGATGTTTTGTCAGAGGTGGAATGTGGCTTACAAGCTGAAATAATATCCGTATATTATACAAAGAAGAAACAAATTAGTTTCAGGAAGTAACAAAGTAATCGAAAGCATTCAGTGGTAGCTAATTGATTATTTTTGCGAAGTTGCACTTGCACGAAATAGAACATCAAACTTTAAAACCTAATTTCCTATTACAGACATTTGGCATATCGACTATACCGTTTTTTTACCGTAACGAGTAGTATACTGCATTTTCTTAATGTGAAGTAGAGTGCTTTAGAATAGAGAGAAAAGAAGAACATGAGTTATGAAAATACTAAAAGCAATTGAGCAATGAAGTAAACCAATCAAATGAGTAAGGGGTAAAAAGATAAGGGGTGAATGGAAGCTAAGAATAAGGTAGGGCTCCTCAAGGAGGCATCATGGCAAACGTGGGGTGATGAGCAACAAAGTACAAATTTCCTGATTTTATTAACATGCACCAAAGTGTCTGCGTACAAGAATTTCTGAATAAGTATTTAATCTTTTTGCAACTTTCCATACAAATAATAACTGACCAGGATTTTGCAAAAACATAAACATCACAGAGAGTGGGTGCACCAGGGAAGAGGAAAATCAGTACTCACTCACTATGAAGTTCATAAGAAGCTTATGATGAAAAAATCCATGTCATATCCGCAAAAACAGAATTCTTAAGAGTCTCTCTGCGCATTTAATTGTCACTTGCCATCAGATCAAACATGAAATTTTCCTTTTTCACTGAAAAGAATGAATAAACAAAATGAGTAGGTCAAACTTCTTTTTCTGTTTACTTAAAGAAAACACCCAGTAGAAAGTACAGAAGATTCTTCAACAGTAGAACTGTACAACATGTGAAGAAATCATAACAACATTACGTGCAGAGTACCTCCCCCTTCCCCCCTAAAAACAAAAGTCAATGTTTAATGCAGATATCATGCAAAGTACGTAAATGTATAGAGGGTGAGTGTTAAGAAGTAGTTTGTTACAGTTTATTATAATTGCTAACATGTAAGTTGAGCTGAAAAATATTAGTTATGTTAGCTACAATCTATTAGTAATCTGTTAGCATATGAATAGTTAAGTTCAGCTCAATTGAACTGATTCTAGAATAATCAAAAGCTCAGTATAAAAACCCCTGTAACAAATACAATGATAAGTTCCTTCTTTCTCAAGCTCTCTGTTATTTTCTCCGATTTCTTAGTTACTAAACACTTCTATTTTATTTTTAACTTGGTATCAAAGCTCATGATCTTCAAACTCATGGCATCTTTAAGCTCAAACTCAAACACAAATGCTGTTGTTTCATCATTTACATTTATTTCACCAATCAAACTTGATCGCTTGAATTATACAATCTGGAAATCTCAAATACTTTCATCTGTTCATGCTAATAATCTTGAAGATTTTCTTGATAAATAAAAAACTTGTCCAGAGCAATTTCTTCAAAATGAGGTTGACAACGCCTCTGCTGATACTCAATTAAATCCAGCATATACCACGTGGAAGATGAAGGACTAATTGCTGTTAAGTTGGTTGATGTCGTCTATTAGCATTGAGATTCTGAGCCTTGTGGTAAATTCTGAAACTTCATTAGAACTTTAGACCAGTTTGGAACAACAATTTGGATTTGAAACTCTTGCTAAGAAAATACATCTGAAAATGTTGCTTAATAACCTTAAGAAAGGTTCGATGACAATAACTGAATTTTTTGGCAAATTGAAAACAGTTGCTGATGAGTTAGCCCTTGCTAGTGGTCTGATTAGTCCTCTGGATTTTCTTACTCACTTAATTTCTAGATTAGGCCAGCCTTATTATCTTGTTGTAGTTTATCTTGAAGCAAATCTTGCTAAGATTTCTGTTAATGAGGCATATTTTATGCTATTATCTCATGAAGCCAGATTAGAAACAAATCAGCTAAATGCAAGTAAGGAAACTAAGCTGAATTATGCTGCTAATATTGCTTAAACTGGATCTGGATCTAACAATAATCATAATAAGAAACAAGATGGTCAATTCAATAACAACTGGAATGGTGGTCAATCTAATAACAATTGGAACAAGAATGCTATTTTTAGAGGTGGATATGCTGGAGACAGAGGTGGTTATGGCAGATATTTTCCACAAAGACAAGGAAGAGGAAACTGGAATAGTGGCAGGAATGGTGTGCCATTTAGAAATGTATTACAAGGAGGTAGAGAAAGTAATTACAATGGCAATTTTGGTCAGAATGGCATATTTACTAATGACAAAGGTGTCTTGGATCAGAATATAGCAATTGTAATTTGCCAAATTTATTTTAAACCAAGGCATACAGTTGCTGAGTGCAGGAACAGGTTTATCAAAGGTTATGTTCCTTTTAACAATCAATAGCATAATCCACCACGAGCTGCCTATCTTACAACCTTTGAGGGAGCAATAACTAATCAAGGATGGTATGTTGATAGTGGTGCAACACATCACATCACTAACAACTTGCAGAATTTGCAGTTTGGAAATAAATATTCAGGTAATCAATTGCTTCTTGTAGGTAATGGTCAGGGTCTACATATCTCACATATTGGCTATGCATGTATTCAAACATCATGTATAGTTTTACACTTAAGAGATACTTTGTGTGTCACTAAACTCACCAAAAATCTCATTTTAGTGTTTCAAAATTGCTTAAAGATAATACTGATATAACTATTGAGTTTATTGCCAATATTGAAATCTATTCTATCTTCTCTTCCTATTGATTGCTCATCTATATCTGCACCTGATTTTTATGATGCATGCCAATATGGTAAAGTCCACGAAATGCCTTTTTATTCAACTGGAATCAGAACTAAAGCTTTTTTAGAGCTTATCCACACTGACCTTTGGGGTCCAGCACCCTTTGTTATATATATACTTTTATTTTCTTATTAAAGTGGATCATTTAATTTTCATTCGATATCGATTTTACAATTTGGGATTCATTATATGTCATTGCAAGAAAAATTTGATATATTAGTAAACAAATCGTGTGTGTAAAAATTTTATATTTTATCGCGGTGAAAAATCGAGACAAAATCGAGCACGATTCAAAGTTAGTTAGTTAGAAAATTGTTATTATGAAATCAGTATTGATTTAATCAGTATAATATAATAATTATAACAAATACTTAGATTAAATAAAATAATAATAAAATTTTTATTATTAGAGTGAGAGAAGCCGAGAGAGGAAAGAGAGAAGGAGAGAGAGAGAAAGAGAGAGAAAGAGAAAGAGAAAGAGAAAGAGATAGAGGAGTTGACCCGGACCTGACCCGATTTGACCCAACCAGCGATCTTGATTCGGCATTCCAGCCACCGTTTCTGATGATCTTGGTGTCAATTTGAAGCCCTCGAGATGCTGGTCATATTTTTACTATTCTCACAGTCGAAAAACGACCAGAACGCCGCCGATGAAGCTCGAAAGTTTCGGCCAAAAATCCATTCTTGCTACAGTCGATTCCGCAGGAGTTTGGCCATGCCACCAGCTAAGTTCCATTACTCTCACCTCCAGCTTCTATTTTCGACCGGTCTCGTCACCTGAAATGGCCGATTTTCGGTGAACGTTAACTTGCAACCCGCGGCTTTAGGGAGCTCAATCTGCCTTCGTTACCGCGCGTGGGAGGTCACTGCCAGTACCGTTAGACTCACCGAGGCCGGAACTACAAGACCTAAGCTTCCTGTCACCGTTGACTAGTGAGGGGCAATTCAGTAAAGGTTGAGAATTTTGGGGTTAATTCTGTAATTTTTAAAAGTTATAGGTAATTTGATAATTATGGATAAGAACAGTTACGTAATTTGAGATTTTGAGGATAAATCAGTAATTTAAGTGATTAGGGGTAATTTGATAATTTTATACCTTAGGGGTAATTTCATAATTTCTAATATGTGGATATTTTAGTAATTGATAAAATTAAGGAGAGGTGATAATTTATGATCTTAAAGTTAAATTGATAAATTATGATTTTTGGGATATTTCGATAATTTTGAATTTAAGAATATTTCGGTAATTTTAAAAGATTTGAAGATATTTCAGTAATTAAGAATCTTAAGGATAAATTAATAAAATATATTTTTGAGGGCAATTAAGTAAATTTTGATATCGAGAGCATTTTGATAATTTTTAGAAATAAGGATAATTTGGTAATTTTAGACATAAGAATAGTTTAGTAATTTTAAATATTCGGGAGTTATATTATGTGAGTTCAAGTTTTATTAAGTACAATTAATTATACTTTATGTGATTAGTAATAATTATGCCACTTATTTTTTTAGGGGGACCTGCGAACGAAAACCAACCCACGGACATCGACGATACTGGATTTGATCATCGTCACTGTGAGTGGAATATACAAAACTTATTTTCTCTGTGGATTATTATGATTTTTAATTATCATAAAGCGTGATTGCAAATGAATTCTTAAATGCTTGATTTAATGATTTTATGAAAAATAGATTTTATCTTAATAATGTTATTTATTATCGAAATTGCGTATGATAAATGATTTTATTTTTTATTTTGAATATATGCTTATTAATAATATTTTTTAAAGAAAAGAAAATAGATTTTAAATGCTGTTGAGAATAAAAGAGAATGTAATTTCAGATATTATCGGATGTTTATGTATATGTATATTTTCGATTGTTTACGAGTCATTAGATAGTACCCTTCCCCATACACTATAATGAGATGATATGTGATGATATGAGATACAGGCCTTTGGAGCCCATCTAAGTACACACAGAGACTTTGGTTTACGATCTGATGAAATTGTGTATTTAAAAGTGATACGATTATTTTAAAAATAAAATCATTTTTAAAAACTACTATCCACTCACTGACCTTCATTGAGTTTTA
This sequence comes from Aegle marmelos, assembly GCA_030449875.1. NCBI lineage: Eukaryota > Viridiplantae > Streptophyta > Magnoliopsida > Sapindales > Rutaceae > Aegle > Aegle marmelos. Next base: position 27,127 of record JASUUL010000137.1, read on the forward strand.
TACTCACTCTCATTCTTTTTTGTTGTTATATTTTTTTCTCTCAGGAAATTTGCAGGTACAACAGTTGACTCAGCAACGATAGTTATTTGTAAATTTGACCACGTATTTGTCCTAGGAGTTGTAGAATTTTGTATGAGAATATTTCAAATTGTATAATATTATAATTAAAAATAACTTATTGTGTTTAGTATTAAAATATTTCTGATGATAATTGGTATGTATTGGGATGTTGATTGACGGAGTTGGTTGCCTTTGAAAATTATTTTGGGAGTATTATCTTATTAATTATAGGATTAGAAATGTCAAAAATATAGAGAAATTCTACTGGAATTTCGATTGAAATATTGTTATTATTATTTATAGAATTATTATTAGTTAAATTTTGAGAATTAGTCAAGATTCGTCCTAGGGTTCGGGACGGGTTGTGACACCTTTACCATCTCTACATGGTTATAGATATTACATTAGCTTTGTGGATCATTATAATAGATATTGCTAGATTTTTCCATTAACCCTCAAATCCGAAGCATTAGATACCTTTAAATACTTCAAAACCTTAGTTGAAAAACAATTTGCGTATGTTTTAAAATCACTGTAGTATGATTGAGGGGGCGGGTACAAAAGTTTTCAAAACTTTCTTGAAGAAAAAGGGATCGATTTTAGACATAGTTGTCATCACACACATCATCAAAATGGTATGGTTGAAAGAAAACATAGGCACTTGATTGAAACAGGACTTACTCTTCTTGCTTAGGCCAAAATGCCTCTGTCTTTCTAGTGGGAATCATTCCATATAGCTTCATTTCTTATAAATAGGTTACCAACCTCTGTCTTAAACAATATTTCATCCTTTGTTAAACTCCATGGTAGACAACCTGATTATCAGTTTCTCAAAATTTTTGGTTGTGCATGTTTTCCTTTCCTCAGACCTTACAATAAACATAAGTTCAACTTCTACACATAAAAGTGCCTTATGATTGGTTATAGCCCTTTGTACAAAAGCTATAAATGTCTTGCTCCTACTGGAAAACTCTATATTGCTCGACATGTCAAATTCAATGAATCTGAATTTCCTTTTTCTGAACTTTTTCCTTTTGATAAACCAGCTAAAAATGCTCCATCTATTCAGCAAAATCATACCTCTCTTACCTTTGTTCCTTCCACAATTGTCATTCAAGATGATAATAGTATATGGCCCTCTGTTAGTTCACTTGTTGGACTTGATTTTAGTTCTTCCCAACAAGCTCAGAATCCAACAGTGAATCCACCACTTGATCAGTTATCTCAGTATACACCAGCACAACAGTGTCTGCTAGTTCAAAATGGTCATCCTATGGTAACTAGATCTAAAGCTAGAATATTCAAACCTAAAACATATTTAGCAGTCTCTCAAGATCTAGAACCACAATCTGTTAAGGCAGCTTTGGCAGATACTAAGTGGAGAGAGGCAATGCAAGCAGAGTTTGATGCTTTACAAAATAATAATACTTGAATTCTAGTTCCCAAGGAACAAGCTGGTAAAATTGTTGGGAATAAGTGGGTATTTAAAGTAAAATACAACCATGATGGAAGTATATGTAAATACAAAGTAAGGCTGGTTACAAAAGGTTTTCACCAAACACAAGGGGTAGATTTCTTGGAAACCTTCAGTCCTGTAGTTAAACCTTGCACTATTAGAATTATTTTAAGCCTTGTTGTTATGAATTGTTGGTCAATCAGGCAGCTTGATGTTAATAATGCCTTCCTCAATGGCATCCTCACTGAAGATGTTTTCATGCATCAACCTAAAGGGTTCATTCATCCTTAATTCCTTTCATATGTATACAAGTTAACTAAAGCTCTTTATGGGCTTAAATAGGCTCCAAAAGCCTGGTATGACTGGCTGAAATCATCTCTGCAATAATAGGATTTTCATACTTCCAGATTAGACACATCACTATTTTTTCAGCACAAAGTAGGTGATATTATAGTGGTACTCATTTTTATAGACGACATATTGGTGACTGGCTCAAATAATAAGCTTGTTGAAGACATTATCAGTCATTTGGGTTCTGAATTTACTTTAAAAGATCTTGGAGATTTTAATTACTTCTTTGGTCTTGAAGTCATACCATCAGCTGCAGGGCTTCATCTTTCTCAGACCAAATAAATAGGCGATTTACTTAAGAAAACTCAGATGATTAACAACAAAGGATGTCAAACTCCTATCAGTTCAAGTGATAATCTAGTTAAAGACAAAGGAGCTGCATTTGAAAATCCTTCCTTGTATAGAAGTGTGGTTGGTTCCTTGCAGTATGTTACATTAACAAGACCTGAAATTGCATTCACAGTAAACAAACTTAGTCAATTTCTTGTTGCCCCCACAGTGCTTCATTGGCAAGCATGCAAATGACTTTTGAGGTACTTACAGAGCACGGCAGATTATGGCTTGCAATTTTTCAGTTCTAGAAAACTTATGGCTTGTAATTTTTCAGTTCTGGAAAAATTACTCTCACAGTCTTTTCATATGTTGATTGGGGATCAGACTTGGATGACAGGAAATTTGTTAGCAAGTATTGTGCTTATTTGGGCAATAATCTGATCTCCTGGTCCTCAAAGAAACAACATATAGTTTCTCGAAGAACAGCCGAGTCAGAATATAGAGCTTTGGCTTTGGTAGTCTCTGAAGTAATTTGAATATCTTATTTGCTTAAAGATTAAAGTCGCCATTGTTACACATTCTAGTTCTTTACTGTGATAATAAGAGTGCAGAAGCCTTGGCCAACAATCCTAAGTATCACTCACGAACTAAGCACATTGAGTTGGACTTGCATTTTGTTCGTGACTATATCGCTCAGAATGAAAATCATATTAGTTATGTTTCAAGTTGTAATCAGGTGGCAGATATTCTTACTAAACTTTTAGCTTCTGATCAATTCAATTATCTTAAATCCAAGCTCAATGTTCTTTCTAGAACTTAAACTTGAGGGGGATGTTAAGAAGTAGTTTGTTACAGTTTATTATAATTGTTGACGTGTAAGTTGAGTTAGTTATGTTAGCTACAATCTATTAGTAATCTGTTAGCATATGAACAGCTAAGTTCAGCTCAACTGAATTGATTCTAGAATAATCAAAAGCTCCCCTGTAACAAATACAATGATAAGTTCCTTATTTCTCAAGCTCTCCGTTATTTTCTCTGATTTCTTAGTTACCAAACACTTCTCTTTTATTTTTAACTTTGAGGAATAACACCAATGTTGCAACAAAAAGCATTTAAGTGATATTGGACTTGTTGAGCTGATCCAATGCGTCAATCAACCAAGCCATCCACACTCTCTTTGCCTCATCCTCAGTCATTACTGCAGCTTCAACCCCTTTCCTTGCCAGTTCACCTAACTCCACCGCCTTTTTCTCTATTGCTATTTCTTCCACCTCTTCCTTCTTGACCGGTTAAAAGCAACAAAAAGATAATGATGCAAAAAGAGTAGAATTAGAACAAGCAAAGTAATAATGAATCACTTCTTATCGAGAAAAAGGCATATGAACTTAATCGATAAATATTTTCATGAATGTCATTTGTAAAACAGCCACAATGTTGAAAAAAAAGACAAAAAAGAGAAAAAAAAAGATATCCAAGCAAGTTCTTCAACAACAAATGATTTAGAAACATGATCTCAAGGTTAAATACCTTGTTAGTAATCGATTATTTACCAACTCTTTCCAGTCTTTTTACCTATTTCAGGCAGCAATTCAAGTCTACAAGTATATATATATATATATAGTGAATCACGCAAAAAGATAAACTTAAACAATTTTTAAAAAGCAATTGAATGCACTCACAATTTCCATCGAACGGCAGCAACTGCTTGTTGTACTATGAGCCAGTTGACAATTAACGGCGAAATCTCCTGGGCGGGAGTACTTGAATGATCCTTAATCCTGATCCGAACCGAAAAGAATTCTGAACACATTCTCTAGTTGCCATCACACGCCAACTATTTATTTTTAAGGCCAGAGATCAGTTACCATAATCAAGGTTTTTAATTTTATCTTTTAAAGATCTTTTTGTGCTTTGTTACTAGATTTTCTGATATGAACAGCTGGCATTGGATGGTGATATCAACCTGTGGTCTGTATGAAAGGGTCTTCTTCTTATCTGCGGCTTACGTATATATTTCATTTTCTTTTATCCATTTATTGATCCATTGTTTGTTATTTTTATTAATTGTCAAAAAATATAATTCGTTGGAAGTTTCAATCGAAGGCTTCGGTTGATGGGTTGTGGTTTTGTAATGACCCATCCCAAATCCTAGGGTGAGTCTTTCTAATCCTCGAAATTTAACTAATAATAATTATATAATAATAATAATACTTCTATCAAAATTTCGATAGAGTTTTCCTCATGATTTTGACATTACTAATACTGTAATTAATGAAAATAGCACTTCCCAAAATATTTCTAAATACAACAAACTCTACCAATCAATATTTTAACAAATACCAAATACTGTCCAAAATATTTTAATGCTAAATATAGTAAATTATTCTTAATCACAATATTATACAATCTGAAAAATTTCAACTAAAAATATCGTGACTCCTAACACTACTATGTGACCAAAATATAAATAATTATCGTTAATGAGTCGACAGTTGTACCTGTAAATCTCTTGTAAGGGAAAAATATAATAAAAATGGGGGTGAGTATAAAACTCAGTGAAGATTAGTGAGTGGATAATAATTTTTTAAAAAATAATTTAATTTTGAAAAGAATCATATCACTTTTAAATATACAATTTCATCAAACCGTAAATAAAAAATATTAATAAATCACTTAACATTTATAATCAAATCACTAACTTCAAAAACATATATAATGTCATGTAAAATAACCAAGGAAGAACATGTCATAACATCAAATAAATACTCAATAAAAAAATCGTTGCAAAATACTACGTAAAACCAAGGAGAATTCACAACAGATTATATCAATACTGAATATTAAAAACTTTCACTAACGAGTACCTGAGAAAATAATCTCATCATATCCGGACCTCAACGGACGAGTAATCAAGAAAACATCATGCCCTGGAGCTATACGAATAATCCAGACCTCAACGGACGGGCAATCAAGAAATCATCATACTCCATAGCTACATAAATAGATGGGGAAATAACATCTTATATGCCATTACATCTCAATATATCTCATCATTATAACTATACCTAAATAGTCTCCAAAAGACAAAAACGACCAAGTACACGGCTCAAAGCCTATGTGTATACTTAGACGGGCCCCAAAAGCCGGTATCTCCTATTATCCCATATCATCCCATATCATCTCATCACAGTATATGGGGAACGGTACTGTTTAATAACTTTACAAATAATTAAAAATATACATGTACATAAACATTTAATAATATCCAAAATCATATTTTCTTTTGTTTTCAACAACCTTTAAAATCTAGTTTCTTTTCTTTAAAAATATTATTAATACGCATATATTCAAAATCAGAAATAAAATCATTTATCGTATATATTTTCGATAATAATTATCATTATCCAGATAAAATCTATTTTTCATAAAATCATTAAATCAAGCATTTATAATTCATTTACAAACATGTTTTATCATAATTAAAAATTATAATAATTTACAGAGAAAATAGGTTTTGTATATTTCACTCACAGTGACGACGATCAAATTCGGTATCGTCGATGTCTGTGGGTTGATTCTAGTTCATGGGTCCCATCCAATAAATGATATAATTAATATTGATTAACATAAAGTATAACTAATTATACTCAATAAAACTCAAACCCACATAATATAACTCCTGAATATTTAAAATTACTAAATTATCCTTGTGTCTTAAAATTATTAAAATGCCCCTGATATCAAAATTTACTTAATTGGCCTAAAAAATATAATTTATTAATTTATCCTTAAAATTCTAAATTTCAAAATATCTTTAAATCCTTTGAAATTAACAAAATGTCCCTGAATTCAAAATTACCAAAATATCTCAAAAATCATAATTTACCAATTTAACCTCAAGATCATAAATTACCAACCTATTCTCAACTTTATTAATTACTAAAATACTCACATATTAAAAATTATGAAATTACCCCTGTGGTGTAAAATTATCAAATTACCTGTGATCACTTAAATTACTAATTTACTCTTAAAATCTCAAATTACCTAACTGTCCTTGTCTATAATTACCATATTACCCATAACTTTCAGAAATTATAGAATTAACCCTAAAATTCTCAAGCTTTATTGAATTGTCCCTCACCGATCAATGGTGATCGAACTTCAGTCAATGGTGACGGGAAGCTCAGGTCTTGTAGCTCCGGCCTCGGTGAGTCCAACGGTATGGCAGTGACCTCCCACGTGCGGTGACGACGGTGGATCGAGCTTCCAAAGCCGTGGGTTGCAAATTGCCGTTCACTGGCAATTCGACCATTTCAGGTGATGGGTCTGAACTGAAATGGAAGTTGAAGGTGAAAGGAGTGGAAACCAACCAGTGGCGTGGCCAAACTCTAGCGGGATCAACAGCAGCAAGAACAAGTTTTTGTCCAAAACTTTCAAACTTCACCGGCGGCGTTCTGGTTGGTTTCCGATGGTGCGAACGATAGGGATATGATCGGCGTCTCACAAGCTTCAAATCGGTACCAAACTTGTTTGGATCGGTGGCCAGAATTGGGAGATCCAATTGGGTCACAGCCGCAGGTCGTGGGTCAACTTCCGAGTAAATGGGTCTCTCTCTCTCTCCTTCCCTTCTCTCGGCTCCTCTCATTCTCTTATTTAAAGAAATTTATTATTATTTTTTATCTACTTTAATTAATTTATTTTTTTAATACTGATTAAATCATTATTGGTTCCATAATAATAAATATTCGACTAACCGGCTCTGAAATCGCATTCGGTTTTGTCTCCATTTTTCATCGCGATAAAATTTAAAATTATTCATACACAGTTAATTTAATAATACATCAAAATTTTCTCGCGATGACATGTAACGAGTTCGAAATTTATAAAATTGATACGGAACGAAAAATAACTAATTCACTTTATAAGAAATAAAATTCATAGATTACAGGTTTTCTGTTAATTAATTACATGTATAGTTGAATATTAAATTCGGATAACAAATAATAAAGAAAAAGGCAAATCTTACGTTGACTAGTGATTAATCCTACAATGCTAATTGTAACTAGAACCTTGTTCATTCATCTATTAACAATTCCATTACATGGTTTGATTTTAATTAGCATGTCATGACATTCTAGTTTTCTTGTAGAAGGCAGATGCAATGGAGCCTTTTCCTCAAAAGTTCAAGTTACATTCCTAGATTTGTTTGTTGATACGCTGGTAGTGGTTTGGATTTATATCTTCATTTACTAAATTAACTTGCTTATCTAATTTCCTTGTTTCTGTTAATTCTCTCAGGTAAAGGCAGGACCTTCCTTCTGCCCCGCAAATACAATAACAAAAGAAAAAGAAATATGTTGGGGTGAAAATGATAAATCCAGGGATGATCGCATTAGCGAGCTCCTAGACGATATTCTTGTACATATTTTGTCTCGCTTGACCATGAAAGAAGCAGTTAGAACCAGCATAATATCAAGTAGATGGGGATATTTGTGGGAGGGTTTCATTGGTTGGTTGAATTTTGACTATCCACTCACCGTGGCTGACTTATAGCAAATTCATTTGAGAAGTGAGTGTCACGACCCACCCCGAATCCTTAGGACAAATCTTCCTAATCTGTAAAATTAAACTAATAATAATTTTATAAAAATAAGAATTTCACTAAAATTTTTGTAGAATTTTTTCTATAGTTATGATATTTTTTATCTTACAAATAATAAAATAACATTCTTAAAATATTTCTAAAATATAGGAAAGATGCAAAAAATTGAAGAAGCAAATGCAAAGATAGCTGAGTCAGAGGCATGGGCAAAAGCATCAGAAATGCAAGAACGGCCTAGAGTGAACAAAATTGATGTACATAGGAAGCACCTTTCGTTGTTTTGCCAGTTGTACCATTGCTATATTTGTTGCTTTGGAACATTTGTGTGTTTTAGTTTCCATATAGCCATTGTTTAGTATAAGCTTCTAATTGTAAAATAAATCTTCTTTATTAATTACTCTTCTTATAAGCGAAATTAATATGGAATTTTGGTATTTACCTATGATCAGAATATAAATTTCTATTAGCTATTTGTTGTATGTGTCAATACGGCTTGCTTATTATCAACATTCAACAGTTTAAAAGAAGCATTTGAGACAAGATTGCCAAGCTATTCGAGCAAAAAAAATTTAATGCTATTGATACTCCACTAGGGATGGCAAAAGAGCACAATCTAAATTTTAGCTTGATTAGCTCGACTCTAATGTTTAGGGCTTTAACCCGAATTTAAGGGTAAAAAAAAGGGTTTGGGCTTAAAAAATAAAAGTCCGATTAAATTCAGATCGAAGCTCAGGCTTTATATAACTAGATCTAATCTAACCCGACCTTATCATTTAATAATTAAAAAAACTTATATTAAATAATATATAATATATTTAAATAATTGGTTCAATAATAATTTTATATACTTAAATTGCTTTCACATTTCTTTTTCATAAGTAAAATTCTTGAAAATAAAATTATTACCAGAGAAAAATTTGTAGATGAAAAAGAATGTGGCCCGCAAATACTAAAGCAGTTTTTTTTTTTTTAATATTGGATTATGAATTGTACCTTGTTAAATCAATGAACTAATGAACTCATTTTTTAATTGTGATATTGAGTTGTATATTTTTATTTTATTTGTTAAATTGATGAACTCTTTCGTTAGATTGTGTAACTAAATTTTTTTTTTTAAAGGAATGAGACATGATTTTTAAATTTTTATTTATATTTAGTTATTTATATAACATAATTTATGGTTGAGACATGGAGTAAAGTAATTTTTATATTTATATTACTTTTAATAATTTTTAAAGTTTTTTAAATTTTAACATATTAAGAAATTTAGATTTAAATTATTTAAATATTAAAAAATAAAAAATTAGTAGGGCTCGGGCTTTTTTCAAGCCCAATCTGGACCCTATTCGGGTTGAGTCAAGTCTGATCCAAATGTAAAATAATAAAATTTTTTATAGAGTTAGGGCCTTTTAGTTGTATTATAGAGTCAGGGTTAGGCTTGACTAAGCCTAACCTCGACCTTATAAATTGTCAATCTTATACTTCACTTGACTTCTTTTAAGAGATATTATTTATTCCAGAATTAGCCTCACTTTTCTTCTCCCAATAAAACCTTAATGTTATCTCTTCTACTGAAAATAAAAAATTAAAAAAGATATTTGTTATCTTACATATTGATGTAAAGTACATAACTATTTTAAAACTATTTAATGAAAATTTAACTACTATAAAATTTATCTCTTCTAATCAAATCATGTTTTTTCTACTGACATTAGATTTTCATCAAATGATTGTGAAATCTTATGTTATTATGTACGGTAAAAAGCTCCATTAAAAAAAAAAAGCTTGAAATATAAAGAAAAGAAGAAAAATTAGCTTTTTTTTTCCTCCAATCTTTTGCTATTTTTTTATGATGGTTACCGAGCCCTAATTTTCAACTTCATCTGTCTACACACTTTGTTCTTGTCCAGATCAATTCGTGATCGGAAATGTGTGTTGAATCAAGATGAAAAAGGCATATGACTCTGTGTCAACATGTATGAAATGTCTTTGGTTGACTATAGCCAAAATTGAATAACATCAACTTGATCAGTTTAATATTTAAATATAATACGCTGGACCAACTGACTATATATATGTGTGTATGTGTATATATATATGCATTAAATGTACTATATTATAATTGTAACGGGGCACAGGAGTAATATTTAACAAATTTTTTTAAAAAAATACATTTAACAATAAATTTATTGCTATTGTTGTTTGATAAATAGCATGATCGGGCAATTATTTATAAAAATGAGCTCTTATAGAATTATTCGAACCTAAATAAGCAGACTATTACACGTAATATTTATTGCATGTGGCGATGTAACGAATACTCAAACCTTATTAACGCTGAAAATTTAAACGTGGCACGCACCGGCTTCCAGTCCAAGAGAAACAGAGCTTTGTCGCGATAACCGATAACAGATTGTCATTCAAGCCGTGTGTCGTCAGGTTCCAACTCTGCATTTAAACTAGGGATGTCAAAAAAGCCGGCTCAGACCCGGTCCGGATCCGGACAATCCGGTCCGGATTTTAATTCGATCCGGATAAAAAAACCGGATTCGGGTTTAAAAAAATTTAAATCCGGACATTTTTGGTCTCAGATCCGGACATAATATAAAAATTTGGATTTCAAGCCTGGACCCGAGTTATAATTAAAAAAATTAAAATAAAATAAATTAATATTAGTATTGAATATTTTAAAATTTTTATATGTTATATTAGTAATTGATAAACCTATAATATATTATATGTTATTTAGATATTATTTATTGATTATTATGTTGTTGAATTTAAATTTTTTTGATATAAATAGAATGAAATAAACCTATAATAATTTAAAAAAATTTGTTTCTTAAAAAATATAGGTTAGAAATTATATGAGAAAAATAATAAATTAATAAATTTTATTTTTATTTCTTTAGAGATTTAGATATGTAAAAAAATATTTAATATTTGATTTATATATTTTTAACAATAAACAGTATGAATTAATAATTTTATTACATTAGTTTTCAAAAAATTCATAAATATTAAAAATTAATATTTTTCGATTAACCGAACTTAAAAACCTAGATTAAAAAACCCAGGCCCAGAGTGGTGCCGGGCACGATCCGGCCCGCACTAAAAAATCTGAATTTAAAACTGGATCCGAACTTCATTCCTCCCTCATCCAGGCCGGTTCCGGATAACACAAAATCCAGCCCGGACCTGGCTTTTGCCGAGCCTAATTTAAACAGTGATAGTCCCAAGTGCCACGTCATCCCATCAACTGCCTTAAGATAATGGCACTTTTGCAAATTTCTGACAAGTTGATGCCTCGCCAACAAAACTTGGATAATGGGCAACAATTCCCTACAAACACCACCATATGCCTACAATTCCATCCAACTTACCAACTGTTTATTTATTTGTGTTTTTTTTAAGAAGGAAAAAATTTATTAAGAATGACAAAAGTAAATGATAGGGGCAAAGAGGCTTAGCTCCTAAAGGAAAAAAAAAAGAAAAAGAAAGAAGAGCAGGTATAGAATTCCCTATCTAAAACTGAATTTATGATTTAAGATACCATGTTATTCTCCAAAAAAAAAAAAAAAAGAATATGTAAAAGAAGAGTATTAATTTGGAACATATGAAATTTGAACAATTTAACCAAACCTATGTTAGGGAAAACATCTGCCACTAAATTATCTTTAAGTGAGTATAACAAAAAGAAATTAAAAAATAAAAAATAACAACCTCATAATTAATACATCATTTCAGAATCATTTTCAGTCCTTAAAACAAAAATCTAATATTATTTAAAAGCATATGAAATAATTTACACAATTGATAACTGCCATTATTTGGACATAGAAATAGATCTCACGATCCAAACTCATGACAAAAGTATTTTGTAAGTAGACTAATGATTTTGATAAGTATTCTTTACAATCATTTAAGTTTTTAAGCATATATTCATCAAATAAAAAAGACGTTAGAGGTAATGAAGACACCAAGTCTTGATGTCCTAATCACCCATCAACTTTTGTTTGAGACTTGATATGACTTCTTTTTGTAGCAATCTTGGGCACCCACTTGCTGCTGGTGTAACCTTGGAGAAACTCTCAGCTGTGACAGTTGATGATAGTGGGAAGGAAACTTTTGTTACTGGTGGTGCACTAGACCGCATTCAGAAGGTTACAGTTTTTGTTCATTCTTCAACTTTATCTAGTGGCTACACCATTGGATACTTTTCATTGACTTAATACTTTATTCTGTTAATTCAGTCTGTGGAACTCGACTGACATGCCCTTTATCTAGATTCTGATATAATCCCATGGAATTTGGACAAGCCATGGGAGGATTTGCTTCCTCCCAAGTGGGTTCAGGTGTGGTCTTATTTATCCTTTATAATACAATGAATTATATTATCAACCTTTTTCACCCTAATTCGATTTTTTATTTATTTTTATTCTTCTTGCCTTGTAAGTTTACTCGCAATGATCCTTTTGTGCTCCAGGTTTTCAGATTTGGTACAAAAGACAGTAAACCAGCCGATCATCTTGTAAAATCCCATACTTACGTTCTGCAACCTGTGACTGGGAATGCAAAGTACGCAAAGCTGCGGTCAAATGAATCTGTTGATGGTGCTCAGCCTCTACAGAAGGCAGCAATGAACTTGGATGATGTGACACTTTGTTTATCAAAGGTATATTTTTATTTTTTAACTTTTAATTCTGAGAGGGGGTTTTCAAATGGTTTTAATTAGGTTGAATATATCTATATGCTCGCAGAATGGTTGCCGTGATATTCTCAAATTGGCTGATAATTTTGCTGCCTTTAATCAATGGTTTAAATATGCTGATTACTGTCCGCCTGTCTCAGTGAAATCTGATCCTAGAAAGCTGTTTCTGACCAGATGAAGAAAGCAAGGTAGTTTAAGAAGTTAACTTTCTTTTGATCTCTTTCCATTTTTTTTTTTTTTGGGTTACATTATTCATTTTGGTTGCAATTTTAGAAAGGAGCTTGGGTGATGTTTAACTCATATGTAGTGGAGTGGCTTGGTGTTCAAATGTCGATGTTAAGCAGTTACAAAAGTAACTCTTTAAAAATGTACTTGCTTATATTACTTTCTTATTGCTCCTGTACTTGGCAGGTAAGATCCATAGACCCGCAGTTTTCAAATCTTCATGTCATGGGCTTTTACGGAATATCAGTTAACTTTATTAGTATTGAATATTTTCTTTTCTCTTTTCTGCTTTTGTTGTATTAGTAAATAACAGCAGAGGTGATGGATGATATGTTACGGCAACCATGTTCTATTATTTGGCCTTTATCACTTTTTATTGTTTGAACATTCTTGTTGTACAAAGGATATGGCTAAAGCAACACTATTAATAACTGTGAATACCTGAAATTACCCTTTGGGGTGCGAGTGGACATTGGGGGTGAAAGAAATGGACATGTCTCCCACCATTACCTGAAATGTGGGTAACTAAAACCCTGGCAGAGTTACCATGTACTCCTTCATTTTCCTCTGCTTCATGCTGCTGGTGTTGTTGCAAGTTATCTAGATTATCTCATCTCCTGTGTGTTTGGGGTCTGTCTCTTAGCTCTTTGATGAATTATCTATTGAAAGAATGTAGCCATATCAAGGGGTAGGTGTTCTCTCACATTGTTAACGTGACTGATTTGCCAGTTGGTGGATTCTCAGAAATCATTTACCTATAGATATCCGTGTCAGTTCTTTAGGAGTTTGTATCTTTCTTTCTCTCTCACACGAAGAAGAATTTTTTCTCCTTCTCTTTTCTGTTTCCTAATTTCTATTTCTTTATTAGTACTTCCTTTTGTGCTTTGGCTTGCGTGTGGGTTGGAGCTTGGGGAACTAGTAAATATTCCTGTATTCAATTTATCCTTTTGGTAGTCAAATTGATTTTGGCAGTGGGAAATTGTTGTGGGATCAAGTACTTAAGTATGCAAGATTACGCAAGAGATATATATCAGTGTATGCCAAGCTGCTTAAATCTGACATTAGTCGGGCAATAGTTGGTGATAATGAAGAACTTGAGGAACTTGATCGTGGACTTGATATTGAACTCATACTGCAATGGAGGTATTACTTTCTGTATGAATGTAACTGCTAAATAAGTGACTGCTATCTTGGTTGCTCATTCTAAAGATGGACTGATGACATTAGTCTTGCAATATGTGGCATTAATTCATTGAAATCAGTGCATGCACGAGTATATGGTGATGGGTATTGCTGGTTTAGAAGGGGGCTGATCTTGTAGAAGGGTATGGTGTTAGTCATATTTGTTACATGGCAAGAAAGTGAAAAAAGAATTTTTGGGTTTTCTGGCTGCTTATAAAATAATCCATCTTCTTTTTTAATTCTTTTAGTTGATTGCATTGGAAAGAATGGCAATGCTCTCTTTTTGTTCCTTTTTTTCTTTAAGTTCCAATTTCATTTTATGAGAGCAAGTAGTATATGGAGACATTACCTTTTACTAGATTGTTTTTGTATCTCTGCAACGTGATTTGTGCAGGATGTTGGCTCACAAGTTTGTTGAGCAGACGTTGGAATCTGAAAGTCACTTAAAGAAGCAGAAAACAAAGCAATCTTGGTGGTCATTTGGATGGTGAACAGCTTTGCCTAGAGAATTGATTTTTTTTCCCCTCATTTTTATCCGTCATTTATTTGTTATTTTGTGATGCTTCAGAGTTTATATGATTTGCTAATTATTTTATCATTTCCAGGAATAATCAATCCTATAAAGATGAAAGCGAACCGTTTAAGTTCAGTGAGGAGGACTGGGAACAGTTAAATAAAATCATAGGATACAAGGAAGGTGACGATGAGCAATCGTTGATTATTAATGAGAAGTTGGACGTTCTTCATACTGCCTTGGATATTCACATGAAACATAATGCTTCAAAGCTTTTGGATGGGTCTTTCGAATCTCTTGCTGAGTTATCATGTGAAGGCCTTGACTGCTCCATTAAGCTTTATCCCGAGACAAAAGTTTTTGACATGAAGTTGGGGTCTAATCGGTTATCATCGCCGAACGGTCTTCTCGCTGAGGTCTGATTCTTAGTTTGGTTTACTTCTTCAAAATCTCACTACATTGTGCAACTACAATACTCCTTTGATATCTCAAACTCTTACCTGAATCTGTTCAGAGTGCAACGGCTTTCGAGTCTTTAGTCGGAGTGTTCTGCTACAAACCTTTTGATGTAAAAGTGGACTGGAGCATGGTTGCTAAAGCTTCCCCCTGTTACATGACCGTATGCTTCTTCTGTCATGCTCTTGGCCTGGTGCTATTTTGGGCTTTAAGTTTATATTTTTTATGTTTGCTGATTATGTCTTTGATCAGTATTTGAAGGACTCAATTGACGAAATCATTAAATTTTTTGAAAGCAATACTGCAGTCAGTCAGACCATAGCATTGGAAACTGCAGCGGCTGTGCAGGTTTATTTCAATTTTTTTTTTAATGCTTTATAATACAGTTCAATAGGTTCCTCAAGAAATTGTTTCTGAAAATAATATAACAAAATAGCCTCCAAATGCTAGCTATGTTGTTGTTGTTGTTGTGTGTGTGTGTGTGTTTTTTTTTTTTTTTGGGGCGGACCATATTTGGAATTCTAGATTTTTTCTGGGAACGAGTTTTGGACAATGGTTACTACATTCTTAGGTATATCTGGTTGTAACCATGGCAACGGAAGCTTATCAGAGAATTTTGAATTTTTAGTGTACGGTTTGCATTGTAGAGATTGAATAAGCATGTTTACTATTGGCCATATTTATGTGGTTGGGAAAATCACATAATGTGAGAATTTCTTGCTAAAACAATGGTTAATATTTAATGTGATTTTTTTTTAAAAAAAAAGAACACTGGTAAGCATAAATATTGAATTAGAGAACAAATTTTAGTTTAAATTTTGTTGACTTCCTTAGATAAAACCAAAACACTGGATGACTTTAATTATTTGAGATTCTTTTCCCCTTTTTTAATTTATTTTTTAAGTACCATAATCCTTCCCTGAAATTTATCTGAAACGGGCAGTTTCATAGTATCTCAAAACCTTCCTTGCAAGGGATGTTTATGTCAGAAAACCTGATCTGGAGAGTCTGCCTGTATTTTGGTTAAACCTCTAGGGAGGTTTGATGAAATTCTACCAAACTTATAACTGGATGTGGCAGTGATGTGTTTCATATGTGAAGTCTGCCTGTATTTTGGCTAAATGTTAAGGGAGTTTGATGAAATTCTCCCAAACTTGTAATTAGAGTTGTCACTGATCCACTTTATTTTGCCTTCCTACAGAGGGGAATTGAATGTAATCAGCATGCTTCTTGTAGTTTAGACAAGTGGTAAATGGTGCATTTTCGTTGCTTTTTACCAAAGAAATGAAGCTCTGGTTCAAGTGTTACAATTTTTCCTTTCATAACAATCACCACTTCGACTGGGTTATCATCTTTCTCTTCTCGTTAATTGTCTTACCTATGTGCCTGATATAGTGAGTAGTTTGCCGACAGTGCTGCTAACTGGTAACTAGATGACAATTGAAGTCAAGCGCACTGCACAGAAGCAAGTGAATAGGGCTCTGAAGGATCATGCCAGGTCTGTTAGTTTATCAATTTTGCACTGGTGAATGTACACATGATTTCTGAATTATGATGAAGTCATGAATTTGAGTAATAAAATTCAAGTTTGTCCCATTTGTGTATGTGGTTCATGCAGACTTACAGTTGATTTTTTGCTTGATCTGCTTTGTTGTTTTGTTCTTAATAATTTGTTTGAGAGTGTAAAATGATGGTTATTCCGTAGGTGACATGCATTGAGATATAAATTCAGGAAGGCTATTAGCAAACATTAAAAAAGAAATTGGATACTACAAAATTAAAAAAGAAAAAAGAAAAAGAAAAAAAATCCCTTATTACCAAGTGCTTTGTTGCCAAGTGATTTTGCAAGGCTTTTACATCAGCTAGAAATTCTAAAGAAGCCATCACACATTTGTCTGCCATGCAACAACAATTAATAGATACCCGTGATTTGAGGAATTCTGTGTCTTACATATATAGACAATGAAAGAATATAGGTACATAAAGGTTCAATTACGGATACTGATCAGAAAGTATCAAATAATTAATCCTATAATTGATGATTAATAATTAAACTCAGCTTAAAATATCAAAAAAAAAAAAAAAAAAAAAGACTGAATCAGACAGTGTAAAGATTTTAGAGTGGTCGCGCGTGAGGATACTGTAATCCTTTTCAGCTGACAGTCGCGTATTGGCAGGAATACTGAAGTAATCGGCGCCAGAAAGTTCTGCAAAGTAAAAATTAAGTGGCGATAGAATGACAAGAAAATATGTAAATCAAAATTTAAATCGTCTATGCAAAGTCATTATCGCAAAGAGAGGGTACGTGCCTGCCAACGTCTTCTCGTGGGCAATGCCCTGTCATAGTTGAAGCACAAATTATATATATTCTGTCTTTCCAAATAAAGGAAGGTTGGGATTATTAATTAAAAGTGATGATACAGTTATAATCTTTAGTATAAATTTATTTTCTACAAATTGATATATTCTTCTTACCACGAGAAATAAATTAATATTTCCTGCCTTCCACAGGTAAAGTAAGGGTGTCCTTCACTAAGATTATTTAAGATAAATTTGTATTATGTATGCTTAGATAGCAAAACACTAAGTTTAATTTGTTATACTTGTTAGGTTAATGCTAAGTGGTTTTGTTTCAAAGGATGTTGCTTATAGGATGTGGGAAGGTTGAATAAATAATTTCACAAATTATAAAATTTTGCCATCTAATAGATGTCAATGACATATCACTTAGGACATTGGTAAAAAGATGTAGAATTACTAATACAAAATGTTTATATAGTACACATTTGTCACCATATCAATGTATACATTCTTATTTATACACTTGCTATGACTTGTTGCATAGTGTTTACATAGATCATTTGATTTATACTCTTTTATTTCTTTACAATTGTGAGGCATGTACATTAATGGGGATACAATTGTTTTTGATTTTGATGTCAGATCCTGCAGGTTCATGAGAAGGACTTATTCTGATTTTTATTTGCCATTTTGATTTTAATCCATTTCAATTTCGACTCATGACAATGACTTATTCTATTTTTATTTTCCATTTTGATTGTAATCCATTCCAATTCTTAGTATGTAAATGCCCCAGTGGAGTATTAACAGTTTGAAAGGATTTTGATAAGAGGTAAAAACTATTATTATAAGACAAGCAACTAACTGGTAAACTCCTGGACTAATTGCAAAGACCATTTCTGCTACTTTTAGTTCAAGTCAGTATTGTAGTTTTATCAAAGTAGAGAAATTAAATTATGAACATATGAATATATATGCATTGTTTTCTGTGACTCGCTCGTACAAATGACGTTTTGTTGATCATAAGTAAAGTGCTACGGTAAAAGACTGTACAGTACCTTCTGAGATTTGAGAATGTTTGCTGGGCCATTTATTCTAACAACATTATTAGAACAAATTATCCTTCACATCAGACGCGGATTCATTGCTGATCTACTAATGCTCTTCATGGGGAATCACACCGTATAAGGCATTAGCGGACTCCCATGCCAAATTACAATTCACACGCGTCACATATACTTTCTCGGATGTTCCTTCAACATTCGAGCTCTCACTTCCTCCCGGTGTCGATAAGAGCGTAGCATTTCATCACTAGCCATTTCTAGTGCTGTCATGCCAACCACGATCTCCGGCTTGACCTGCCCAAAGAGGACTTTCCTTCGGAAATCTGGGTTGTCAGGATCCTTGAGGTTACCCAATACAGCTCTATACTTGATCTTATAAGGTCCATCAGATCGGCCCCATTTCTCAAACATTGCAGACTCCAATGCTATTGCAACTCGAACTGAGTCACAAGCATTCATTTCATCTCGAATTTCTTCATCAGCCTCACAAGAAACCTTGGATAAAGCATCACAAACTTTCTCCCTCACCACCTCCCGAAAACAATCATTGCATCTAATCATAGATCTGCTCAGCTTATGGAGAATGATGCCAGAAGCTTGTCCCCCTTCTGTAATCAAATTTTCAACATTGACATTATCCGTCGAATTGGTTCCCTCTGTCACAACATTTTCTGATCTTACAACATTCGAGGAGCTGGATGTAGAATTCTGATCGGCTTTCTGAACCTTGAAAAGTCCAATACCAGAGAACTCCTGACACTCCTCAGATGTCCTCTTATCGACCTTCTCTGTTTTCGCAGGCTCAGCGTCCCCAGGAATTGTATAGCTTCCTTTTCTCTCATCTCTTATTTGTTCAAGGAACATATTTCTCCATGACACAATCAAGTCAGATCCAAAATCCTGGATTTTCTTCCGTGGATGATTTGTCAGAGGTAGAAGATGCCTTACAAGCTGAAATGATATGCATACCAATAAATCAATTCCAGAATTACCAAAGTAATTAAATGCATTCAGTCTATGCAAATTGATAATTTTTGTGAAGCTGCACAAAATAAAACACCGAAGTATAAAACAAAATTTCCTGCCACAGGCATTTAGCATATTGAGCACACTGCTTTTTCTTAATGCGAAGCAGAAAATGAGCAATGAAAAGACAAAAAAATAAATTGTTGGATGAGAAGTATTTCATCTTTTTGCGACTTTTTGTACAAACGATGCTGACCTCGATTCTGCAAAAGCGCAGACATCTCATAGATTTGGGGCACTAGAAAACGGAATAATCTATACTCATTTATTATGGAATTTAAATATAACGAATAATCTATACTCATTTATTATGGAATTTAGATGTAACCTATGAAGTATTATCCTAGAAATGTCCATTAAAACAATCTGGTCATGTTAGATAGTTTATAGACAATGCTACAGATCATAGAGGAAATTCTTCTTGAGCGAAGATAATGATCACAAAGCAAAAGATGCAAGTAATAAATGAAACGGAAGAAGTAGGTAACATCAAACTCCTTTTTTTGCCAATTATTAACGCAGGAGCAAAAGATACTTCAACAACAAAGCTTTCAAACTTGTGAAGAAATCATAAGCACATTTAAAGTGATCAATGCTGAATACAGATAACATGCAAGGTACATAAATACATATAGCGAGTAAGGAATAACCCCTGCGTTGAAACAAGAAGCGGACAGGTGATATCGGACTTGCACCATGCGGTCCATACTTTCTCCGCCT
This sequence comes from Aegle marmelos, assembly GCA_030449875.1. Lineage (NCBI taxonomy): Eukaryota > Viridiplantae > Streptophyta > Magnoliopsida > Sapindales > Rutaceae > Aegle > Aegle marmelos. Next base: position 47,071 of record JASUUL010000137.1, read on the forward strand.
CACCCTCAGCCATTACTGCCGCTTCTGCCCCTCTCTTTGCCTCTTCACACAACTGCATCACCTTTTTCTCCATTGGTTTTTGCCCCACCTCTACTTTCTTAAGCAGTTAAAAGGACAACAAAATTATAGCAAGCAAAAATATTAATGAGTTATTTCTTGCCAAGAAGAAAACATGAACTTAAACCATAATTATTATGATGAACGTTGTTCATAAACTTGTGATGAATGTTATTCATAAATTTGTTCTATTTCGTATTTCCATATATGAATCCAACAGCCACAATGTTATATAGGATTAGAACCACGTTCTAAAGGTTAAATACTTACTAATTCTGTCTTGTAATTTTCACCCATTGCGGTAACTCAAGTCCAGAAGTTTATATAAAGTGAGACACCCATCCCGAATAAATAAATAGATAAAATTAACCTAAAATTGTAAATTGTAAATGAAAAAGAAAGGGATAATTGAATGCACTCACAATTTCCATTGAGCGGTGTCGGCGAGTGACTGCTTACGATGGCTTTGCCGAGCCGTGGAGTCCAGAAGTTTATATACAGTGAAAGACCCAAGCAAAAATATTAGTCCTTTTGTATCAAAGGTCTCTTTTGTCCGATTCACTCCGTATGTGTGGGGGGCGAGTACCGTGTCATTTGCCATGTGAGGTTTCGTTTTTCCAGAGGTCATGTGAAGTTAAAACACGCAATTACTATGAACCAATTAGTAATATTATATTTTAAAAATAATTTGTTATTTTTAATTGTACTGCAAAAATAATAACTGTAAAGAGAATTAATTAGACCTGAACACGAATTCAGATTTTCTTTCTCAATTCCAAGAAAAATATTTAGGGTAAAATCTGTTTGAAATCAAAACTTTTAGTTAAAATCCGAATCCCCCGCACATACTTTCTTTTATTACTTTCTTCTGGGCTGAGGGGCTCGAACTAGTTAAAATCCGAAGTCATTGTCTTGTAACATATATAATGAAACTTCAGGTATCCCTCTGATTCCTGAACCCGAACTAAAAAGAATTCCGAAGACATTCTCTCGCTTCCTTCAAAGCCAACGATAGAGATCAGATCAGTCACCTTATCCAGGTCCTTATTTTATTTTTTTTCATGTTTTCTTATATCATTAACTGAGTTTGTATGGTGATAAATATTGGAGCAAGCGTGGTCTGTATTAAAAGGACTGATTTTTTTTTTTTCTATTTCTACCCTTTTCTTCTCATACGCCGCTAATGGGTTTGTAGTTTTTTGTCAATTAATTAAATTAATCAGTTAATTACATTTAGCTGTTGATACGGGAACAGTAAATGTATCTAAACCCTTCTTCCTTGATCTGTGTAATTTTCTAAAATACTCCCTTAAATAAATTTACAATATCGCCAGTGATGGCGTTCTGGTTTCTTTAGGAGGCAGATGGAGTCTCTCCATTGGAGCATAGGTTACAATTCCTATATCTATTGGGATAGATATGATGTCTTCATTTACTAAATTAATTTGCTTATCTAACTTGCCTGTTTGAATCAACTATCTCAGGTAGCACCTGCATTTACAAAAACGAACGAAAAGGAAAGATGAGATCCGTGGATGATCACCTCAGCGAACTCCCGGATGATATTCTTGTAAATATTTTGTCTCGCTTGACCATGAAAGAAGCAGTAAGAACCAGCATAATATCAAGTAGGTGGAGATATCTGTGGAGAGGTTTCACTGGTTGTTTGAACTTTGAGGATCCACTCACTATGGCAGACTTAAAGTGGTCTAGTTTGCATTTTAGAAGCGAGCCGCCAAATGTAGAAAGGTATAAGTTTGTCAGTTGGGTCAATGAAGTCTTGAAATCACTCGAAGGTCATCGTATAGAGGAATTGAGGATTTGCTTTGATGTGTTCGCTAACCACGATATTGATAACTGGATCAAATTTGCATCGGAAAGGAGAGTTAGAAGGCTTGAGTTGGATTTCTCAAGAATTGCGGATTGTCGTCGGTTTGTTCACCGATACACATTTCCATCACATCTTGATTTTTATTCCAGCTTTAGGCACCTTACAGGACTAAGTTTGACAACGGTGGGCATAACAGGAGAGGTTCTTGAACATTTGTTATCTTATTGCTGTCCTGTTCTCGAGGTGCTAAATCTTGCAGAGTCGGGCAGTCTAACGAGTCTTAAAGTTTCTGGTCCATCACTTAAGTTGAAACACTTGAAATTAAACAGGTTGGACAACTTGAAGGACCTTGAACTTCATGCCCCGAATCTCTTATCTTTTGAGTATTCTGGGCCAGTACTGCCTTTTTCTTTCAGAAACGTTCCAAATCTTGTTGACGCATCCTTTTGGGGCTGCTTTAGTGCATACATCGCAAAGAACCTATGCCAGCATTCTATTTTTCTTTTGCGGCTACACACTCTTAAATTGCACATTTGTAATCTGTTGGTAATTAGTTTGTTCGTTTTATTTTCCATTTTTATTGATTCGTTATTGCTGTTGCTTTTGTTAATTCTGTCTTCCATATTTTGTTGATATTGATGCATAATAAATTTGATTCTTACTTTATTCAGATCCGTGACAGTGAATATAGAGCAGGCCGCTACCTCAATATTCCTGAAATGTGCAATCTCAAGCATTTGGAAATTATTGTAACATCAGAGTTTGATGACCTCCTCCTTTGTATTGCTTTATTGAAAGCATCTCCTTCATTGTATAAATTTTCGCTAAAGGTGAATGTTTTTTAATTTATTAATTCTTTACTAGAGGTGGAAATTAATACCATTTACTAATTTGTGATATATGTGCTTGTGTTTTCCAGTCAGTATCACCATTTGACCTTGAGACCTATGAATCGATCAGGACTATCAAGGATCAGCCGTACTTAAGCTTCAAAGAATTAAGAAGTATTAGGGTGGTGGAGTTCCTGGGATTCGTGGGGCATGCAGCCGATTTTGAGCTTGTAATGTACTTAATTTCCAGTGCTAAGCTGTTGGAGAAGATAATTATCGACCCCTGTCGAACATGGTGCGTAGGAAATCCAAGGGAATTGAACTGTCGGGAAATGGCGGAGTATCAATTCGCTAGAAGGCGTGCTTTCGAGTTGGCGGCTAAATTTCCTTTATGGGAATTTGTGATAGCGTAAATTATTATGAATTATTTATTTGTTTTTTTTTTATATGAAATTTGTGGAGGCGAAGATGAGGAGTCTTTGCTCATTTGAGATTTTATTGAGCCCCCAATTAATAGTTAGATTTGCTTTACTTGACAGTAACTTTTCTTTTTCTTTTTCTTTTTCTTTTTTAATTATCTAACCTTTTTTTAGCAAATTATTGGAAATTAATTGTAGGTCTATATTTTGTTTTATATCACTACAATCATCAAATATATTACCATATGGTATTAATTGAGTGGGTCTAGCTAAAACACAATTGTGGTTTCATACACTGTTTTTTTTTTGTCTTTTGTGATCCAACCATCAAAGCTTTTCAAAGCTTTTCTAATCCATGAATATAATTATTTGGTTATCAAAGACGTGTTCCCTTATATTTACTTAAAAAGAAAAGGAAGACCAAGTTTCAAATTTTTAACATATTAGTCCATTAAAATATTTTATTATATGGGCCAAGACTCAAAGGTAAGTTAGTAAATAAATATATTTCCATATTAAAAATATGAATGGATTATTTTAACTTGCTAAAATACTCTTCCACTTCCGTTTACTTAAAATATTAATTGGTTTATAATGGTATTATCTCGGGTGTATTGTAATACAGGATTGGACAAGATTTTATATAAATTTTGACAATATTAAAATAATAAACAAATAAATAATAAATAAATGCTTGGATAGCCTCTGTTTGGAACGATAAACCCTTAATACCATATTAATTAGAGCGTGGTTCATGAGGAGTAGATTTTCCTCTCATGATTTAATTAGTATTAATAAAAAATATTGAGTCTTGAAGCATGTTGATGCAGATTTAAATACCCTAGTGCTTTATTATAACGTTGTATTTTTTTATTATTCTCGCTATTTTAATTCAAAATTTAGAATAAATTTACTATAATTTAACCACTCACTTAGAAAGTTAATTCAATACATAATTAAAATCTATCTTCTCGTAGAATTGACACTCGTCATCATTAATCTATTCTACAATAGATTCGTACATTTGCGAATTCAATAAAATTTACACAACAGAAGGTATGACATTTGTAGATAGGAGATTAAACTTGAAGTTTTTATGATGTGAGCATCAATTACCATTTTCATTTTATTTGGATGGTAAGTAATAATACAATCATAATTTACAATCAACTCAACGCATTTATGCTATCTCAGATTTAATTCCTGTTGTGTGTGTTAGTATTTTAGCCTTTTGTCATATGTATAAATCTTACAAGTAGCTCTATATAAATAATGTTTCTAAGTCTTTAAAGCAAACATCACTGTTGCAAGTTCTAAATCATGTATTGGATAATTCAATTCATGTTGCTTGAGTTGTCGAAAAGCAAAAGCAATTGCTTTTCCAAGTTGCATCAATACATAGTCTAATCTCTATCCAAATACATCACTGTGAACTATAAATCCTTATGTACTTGACAAAAGTGCAAGAATCAGAGCAAAGCAGCTGCTAACCTTTTCTTGAGTTCTTGAAAACTTTGACCACAATCATATGTCTACTTAAATTTCATTTTCTTCCTTGTCAGTTTCGTTAGAAGTAAAGCTATCTTAGAAAAGCCATCAATAAATTTATGGTAATAACCTACCAGGCCAAGAAAACTCTTAGCCTTAAATACACTAGTCGGATGGTCCCAATTCACTACAGCTTATATTTTCTTAGGATTTATATAAATACCATCAACACAAATCACGTGGCCCAAGAATGCAATTTTGTCTAACTAAAATTGACATTTATTAAATTTAGCTTAAAGCCACCAATGTCTAGGTTTCTAAAGCAATTCTAAAGTGTTTTACATGTTCTTCTTCACTAGATGAATATATGTCATTAATAAATATAATAATAAACTACTCCAAATAAAAATGAAATGCTTAGTTTATAAGATCTATAAATGTTACTGGGGTATTAGTTAGCCTAAACAACATCAGCATAAACTCATAATATCTATAGTGAGTCCTAAATATAGTTTTTAGTACATTAACATCTCTGATATTCAATTAATGATAACCTAAATATAAATCTGTCTTTTAAAAAAACTATCGCACCTTGTAGTTGATCGAACAAATCATTAATATGAGAAAGTAGATATTTGTTACGAATAATGACTTTATTCAACTGCTTGTAATCTTTGCACAATCTCATAGTTCTATTCTATTTCTTTGCAAATAATACCAATGTTGTCATGGAGATAAACTAGGTCTGATGATGCCCTTATCAACTAATTCTTGTAATTGTGCTTTTAACTCTCGTAGTTTTAATAGAACTATTCTATATAGGGCTATGAAAATTAGAGTTGTACTTGAAATCAAATCAATAGTAAACTTAGTGTACAGTTTCTTATGCTATAAGTGTTAATGTGTAAGTGCACGTGACAATTAATATACTAGTAAGTATTTAGATTATTTCCATTGGAATTGATATTATCAGATTTGCTACAACAATTATAATATTACAACTTTGTTCTAAACTGAAATAAGACAATTTATGACACTAATAACTAATTAAATAAAAATGCAATAACTAAAATTCTCATATCAAACAGAAAGATAAAACCAATAGGAATAGAGTGATTGAATAAATAAACTCACTTAATGGTGTTGGCTGTTTTTCTAATTAAGAACCTATTGCTACAACATCTACCATGACAATTGATAAAATCTTTCATGCAACCTCAGCTGTTACCTGTTAGATATATTATATCTAATGCAACCTAATAGTGATCAATTGTTATATCAATATTAAATATAATATTAATCAATTTAGGTTCAATTTACCCTACAAAGTAAATCCCTATATCTAGTTCATCACTAATTTTAGATTAAGCATACCCTTATTCAAATTGAAAATTACTCAGTTCAGGAAACCTAACTAAACCAAGTATTGTCTTAATAAGATCCACTAAACCAACCTTTGTGAGGCTCTTTATTAGCTTGTATCTCAAAATGGGTAGTTAATCGAAATAGATAATAAAAATAAATCAATTAAGACAAAGTACTAAAGTAAACACAAAGTAACGTGCATAAGTTAATCAAATATCCATTAAGATCGTTTACTACCTAACTCTAATCAATTTAGTTCATGATTTCCTATAGAAAAATAAATAAAATAGTTTCAACCATAAAAATCATCCCCATAGATAAATAAAAAAAAAAAGAAGAAGAACTAATTTCTATTTTCTCTCTATGATTTTCATATGTACAACCTTCAATCTCTCTCTTTCTTTGAGACTTTATCTTTTAGTTGACAATTTTTCTATTTTCTTTGCCTGCATTCTCTTTTTATAGCTTAAAATTAGGACAGCTGGGAGTGTTGTGCAAATTTTATTAAACTCGTAAGTAGATGAATCTATTGTAAAATAGATTAATGGTGACGAATGTCGATCCCACGAGGAGATATATTTTAATTATGTGTCGAATTAATTTTCTAAGTGAGTTATTAAAATTGTGGTAAAATTATCTTAGATTTTGAATTGAAATAGTATAAATAATTTAAAATGACAACTATTATAATAAAATACTTGGATATCTAGACTCACATCAACATACACTATGACTCAATATTTTTTATTAGTACCAATTAAATCATGAGAAAAAAATTCACTCTTCATGAGCCACGTTTTAATTAATATGGTGCTAAGTATTTATCGTACCAAACAGTAATAACTATATTATTACTATCTGTCGACAAAAAGTCAAAATATCCACAGAAATTAGAGGGGAAGGAAAATAAATTTACCAATTAAGCCTATGGAACATGCTGAGACTTTTCCTTTAACCCAAACTTAAAAGAAATTAGCTACTCATATTTAAATTAGGGGTAAAATAAGAGTTTTATTAAAACACATAGAAAATACAAGATATAAAAGGAATTACAGAAAATGAGGATAAAAAATGAACTCAGGGATGTCAAATTGGAGAGAGACCTCTTTTTATAGATATATCGAGTAAATCATAACCAACGGATTAAAATAATTTGGAGGCACAGGATTACACCACGTGGCAGATTTTGATTGGTTTGAACTAATCATTAAGGTTATTATCCCGTATATATGCATGTACGGTACGTATGTTTTTCTGATCCATTAACATACTGCCATGTCATTGGTCAACAGTGCATAAATATTTTAATCTAATAATATTTGTGACACCTATCAGTCAAGCCATGTCATCAGTCAATGCCACATAATCTGACAATGCCACATCATTTCTCCAATTAAATACTACCATGTCATTGGCCGGTGCCACGTCATCAGTTAATACCACATCATCGGTCAATGCTAAATCATCATATAGTATATATGAATAGTGTCATAAATAGTACCATGAACAATACTATATATGTGAATAGTGCCTTATATGTGAACAGTGACATTATACTTTTATGCTCTTCTTAAAGTTTTTAACTGTTGAGTTCAAATTTATTATCCATTTTGTCATCTGATGTTTCATTCATTGTAAAATAATCATGATGTCCCTAAAATTTATAAATATTTAATTATAATAAAACACACATAATTAAAATTACAAGAAACTTGAATACATAAAAATAAAGAAGTTAGTGGAACTTGAAATATAAAATAACAATTTTATTCTTTATAAATATATATTTTCTAGCACTCAATAAGGAGTTTAGGATGTACATCTTCTAATTTAGAAAACTTTAGTTCGTAATCTTTTAAGTATCTTACATGAAATCTTCTCTGTCAATGCTTTAGTATTGCTACAGTAATAGTGCTACAGCAATCATTTAAGCATCTGCACTATTCTAAACTTGTTTCAATTCTTTTATAACCAAGGCTTTTTTCTTTATTTTTGCAAGCCCATTGTAGCAGTACTCCTTACTTAAAAAATTTGAGCTTTTGATCACCTACAATTATGTATATAATCTAAGCATACAAATTATGTTAAATCAAATAAAATTTATTAAATTAAACTAAAATGGATGTTGATGCAAAATATGATTAAAATGCAATAGAACATGTCATTTACTCTTTAAGTAGTTCTGATTTAAGTCTAAAAGTGTTGTGATAACTTTCATTTTATAAATTTATCATACCTTCAAAGTTAAACCATTATTTGTCCTCGAGTAATAACAGCAGCACTAATACTTCAATCATACAATCATGCAATAAATCACTTATCTCTATCATTTAGCTTACAAGGATCCATCAACCCTCATATCACTCTTTTAATCGTGCAAAATTTCCATAGTGATTTAGTTCTAGACTTAGGCCTTATTCTACTGTGTGTTTATCTTACTTTGATTCATATACGGGGGCATAGGTCATAAACAAGTTCAAAATGTTCTATTGTAAGATATTCTTTCTCTTTTTTTTTTCTCTAAATTATCTTCAATGTATCATTGATTTTTATGTGAATGTCTATCACTTGTGATGATGACACCCAATTACTTAACATTGCACAAATTAGAGTTATTTCAACAATAATAAGTAAAACGCTAACACTACTCTTATATGTTGACATCTTTTACTCAAGGCTAAACTTGTTATGATGACATCTTCTCTATGAATGCTCTGAGATTACTATAAGAATAATGCCACAACAACAATGTTACAATAATTCTTTCAGCATTTACATTATTCCAAACTTATTTCAACTCTTCTATAATTAAGTTTTTTTCCTTATTTTTGCAAGCCTATTACAACAACAATCCTTTCTTGAAATTTAAGTTTCTGGTCATTTACAATTATGCATATAATCTAAGCACATAAATTATTCCAAATCAAATAAAATTTATTAAGAGTAAACTAAAATAGATCTTCATGCAAAATATGATTAAAATACTATTAAAACATCTCTAAATAATCTTGATTTAAGTCTAAAAGTGCTATAATAACTTTCATTTTATAGAGTTATCAAAACTCTATATCTTTCCAAGGTGGAAAACTAGGAAAGTCATCAACAAACACATTAAAAAACTCTTTCACTATGGGAATATCTTTTAGTTTCACATCACTGACTAGGTTATCAATAACACGAGTCAAATAAGTAGAACAACCCCTTTTGAGTAATTATCTAGTAGAAATAGCAGATATCATAAAAGGTTGCAAGATTCATTGTTCACCACAAAAAATGATATTATATTCTTAAGATTTCATGAAATTTACCTCTTTTAAAGAACAATCTATGATAGCGTGATGGTTTGTTATTCGATTTATCCTTAAAATAGCATCAAAACTATAAATGGCCAACAAAATCATATTTGCTACCATGTTTTTATTACTTACTCTTACCATATAATCTTGAAATACACTCTTAGCTAATAAAGAATTAATAACTGGAATAGCCACCACTAAAGTACAATTTAATGGCCTTATATCGCTATCCGCATGTATGGTAAATGTGTAAAAAATAAAAGAATAGATAGACCCTAGGTCAATTAGAATATATGCGTCACGGCTGAAAATAGTAAAACTACTTATCACAATATCTAGAGTGGCATAGGCCTCCTACTGGGTCAAAATAAGTATGTGAGCTTAAGTATGTGGTCTATGTGGATGGCTCCTCTTTTGATTACCACTAATCTCTTTTATGTTGGACTAGGACCTACAAAAAAATATAGGTATTTCTCTCTGGAAACTTTTCAATCCTTGAAATTGACTACTATCACACTAAAAGTAGTGAGAGTCTCTACCTAGTATAACACTATTACTCAATGGTAAGTTTAGACAATCTTTTTTCAAGTGTCCTGGCTGTCCACACTAAAAGCAATATAATGAACCAATCAAATACTATTCCTTGTGAAATTTTCCATAAACATTACACTGAGAGCAATAACTTTTGCCCGTATTATGACTTTGCAGAACACTATTGTAACAACTAAGAGGTCTCTTCATTTTGAGAAACTTTGGTCATCGATTGTACTATTAGCTAGTTGAGAAATCTCTATGTTCTAACTCTCTCTTTCGTGTTCTATTGCTAGGTTCACTAAGTGACCAAATAAGGCTTCGTTTGTGCTCTTGTGGTTCAGCCTTTTGTGCTTCTTTATAACTTTTCTCAATTCTCATAATAACTTCGACTAATGTACGAAAATCTATACATTCTATTATAATCACTATAGTCCTTATGCCTTTTCAAAGACCTTGTTCGAACCATTTATATTTCTCTCTTTTATTCTGTACTACAAAAGGGACAAATGTTGATAGCTCAAAAAATTTATGCTCATACTTTTCCACTACAATAGATCCTTGTATAAATGTCATAAACTTATTCATTTTATCTTTCTAATAAATAATGGAAAATAATTTATCAGTAAACTTTTTCTGAATTCGCAAGTGGATTTTAATTGTGTGTTGAATTAATTTTCTAAATAGGTGGTTGAATTGTAGTGAAAGTAATTTAATCTATCTTAAAATTAAAGTTAGAATAACATAAATAAATTACACCAAAAACTATTATAATGAAGCACTCGAATATTTAGATCTATATCAATATGTACTGTTGGTTTAGTGTTAATTAAATCATGAGGAGGATATCACTCCTCATGAACGCTCTAATTAATATGGTGTTAAGAGCTTAACATGTTAAATAGTAATAACTGTGTTATTACTATCTGTTAGAAAAGTCAAAACATCTACAAAAATTATAAGGGAAGAGAAAATAAATTTATCAAATTAAAATACGTAGAAAATACAAGATCAAGAAGGAATTACAAACAATAAAGCTCAAAAATAGATTCAGGTGTGTCAAATTAAAGGGGGACAGTCTTCTTTTTATAGATACAACGAGTAAATCATGACCATCAGATTAAAACAATTTGGAGGCATAAGATTGCACCACGAATTAAGTTCTGATTGGATTGAATACATCATCAAGTCTATTATCCCGTGTATATGTATGTACTGTATGTATATTTTTTCTGATACTAACATACTGTCATGTCATCAGTCAATAGTACATACACATTTTAGTTTTTAAGAGATTTGTGACACATTATCGGTCGTCCACATTATCAGTCAATGTCATATAAGCAATCAAAACTATATCATTAATCCAATCAAATACTATCACGCCATTGGTTGGTGTTACATCATAGGTCAATGCCATATCATCATGTAGTATATGTAATCAGTGTCGTAAATAGTACTATAAATCAAGTTGTTCGATACTCTTAAAATACACGATTAAAAAATTAGTTGTTAGAACTGATACAAAAATTTATATGTATGATATAAATTAAATCATAACTTCTTAAATTTCATAAGTCTATTTCTTTTTTACTTATTAAATATATATTCAAACGCCCAATTCTATTTCCCATAATATTTTCTCTTAGTTTCACTTTTAAGCTTCTTTTCCCCTTCTTGGCTTCATCCTTTCTTTTTTTTTTCTTTTCTTTTCTCTTGGTTTTTCTTTTCTTTTTTCCTTTTCTGTTTCACTTCGAAAAATGATTCAAAATGAGAGTTGCTTTCAACTCCTTCAAATTATATATGGCCATCGACTCAAACATAGATGAATCATGTAGGTAAAGCAAGCATGTGCCCTATATGAAGCTAATAGCTGGCTGTTGCTTTGATAATTAGCCATGTTTGGCCTATAAAGAAGCAAGTAAAAGATATTTGTGCATTACAAGCTAATATTATTACTTTTTATTTTATTTTATTTTCCTTAGTACTTCAAACACAGACCTTAGTCCAATAATGCTAAAATTAATAAAAAATTAGGTGTCAACAATTGAATCGACTTTCAGAGACCATTAGCTACCTATATTAATGAATTATAAGATTAGTTTGCTAAAAAGTGTATTTTATCACCAAACATTTATACCATTATCAATTTACCACTCTTTCACTAAGAAAACATTAATGTTTAATAAAAACTAATTAATAGTCAATTTTACCCCATGGGCATAAAAGACAATTTTGCCCTTTGAAAAGAAAGAAATAACACAAACAAAGACCACAAGAAATACCTTAGAAATTAGCCATCATAACCAAAAATGGCTATTTTGTAGCTTATTGTTGTGCAAATTTTAATGAACTCGCAAGCGCACGAATCTATTGTAGAATAGATTAATGGTGACGAGTGTCGATCCTACGAGGAGGTTGATTTTAATTATGTGCTGAATTAATTTTCTTTTTAATGGGAACAATTAAATTATGGTAATTCTGTCCTAAATTGTTGAATTAAAATGGCGGGAATAATTAAAAATGAAACTGTTATAATAAAGTACTTGGGTATCCGGATCCGCATCAACATGCTCCATGGGCTAAATATTCCATATTAATACCAATTAAATCATAAGGGGGGATTCCACACCTCATGAACCACTCTCCAATAAGTATGGTGCCAAGGGCTTATCGTGCCAAATAATAATAACCTTGTACGAGGGGTAGGTTTAACCAGAAGTCAGAATTCTAGACAAGACTATTATTACTTGTCGACGAAAAGTCAAAACAACCACAAATATTAGAGGAGAAGAGAAAGTAAATTTACCAAATTAAGCCCATGGAACATGTTGAGACTTCACCTTCAACCCAAGCTCAAAAAGAGATTAGCTATTCATAGTTTAACTAAGGATAAAAAGGGAATTTTATTAAAATACAAAGAAACTACAAGAAGGAGAAGGAATTTCAGAAATCTAAATTTAGAAATGAATTCAGGGGTGCCAAATTATGGGGGAGAGCCCCTTTTTTATAGATACATTGAGTGAATCGTGACCATCGGATTAAAAACAATTCGGATGCTCAAGATTGTGCCACGTCATCAGTCAACAGTCAATAGTCAACCGTCAACAGTCAACATTTGTACAGTAATGCCGCCTGAATAGTAAATAATCCCATGTAAGCGCATGTACTGTACACCCGATTTCTACTCCACTGAGATGCTGCCACGTCATCGATCTACAGTACATAAGAAATTTAGTCCAATAAGATCGTGACACATCATCAGTCAACGCTACGCCATCGGTCAACGCCACATAAGCAGTCAATCCATATAATTCATCCAATCAGATACTGCCACGTCGTAGGTAGTTGCCACATCATCGGTCCGTATACATGAACAGTATCGTGAACAGTGCCATATGTATAAACAGTACCGTATGTGTGAACAGTAACTTTTTCCTTTAATGCTCTTCCTAAGGTTTTCGACCGTCCTGAGTCCAAATATGACGTCCGTTTTGCTGTCTGATCACTCGTTTATTGTGAAATGATTATGATACCCCTAAAATACATAAAATACACAATTATAATAAAACACATATAATTAAATAACAAAATACTTAAATAAATAAAAGTAGCAATGTTAGTGAGATTTAAAGTGTAAAATGACGATTTTCTCCTTTATAAATATACACTTTCTAACACTCAACACTTATAAAATCTAGAAAGCTGCTTATAAACACACTAATAAACCCATTTCATCAACACCAGTAGCCTTATTTCAAAAATCAACATAGCAGCCTCATGAGCACACTAACAAACCTGAGGGTATTTCGAATTTGATTTTATAAATTGAGCATCAATCCATATCTGATCCACGATTTTATCGATTATAAATTTTTAATCTAATCTAATCCACATATTGATAAAATTAAATTTAAATCCAATCCATATGTATGTGAATTAGGATCGGATGTTGATTTAACCCAATCTATATTCGATCCACCATTTTACGGATTGGTTTGCAGACCAAAAATTTTTAATTTTAGCTTATCAATGAACTAACTAAATAAAAAAATTTAATATAAAGAAAATTTTATTATCGATCAAATTCAAAATTAAATAAGATTTAAATAAATTAATTATTTAATAAAGTCAAAAAATTCATACAAAGTTTTAAAATATAGCACACTAATAAAAATTAAAAAAATTAAAAAACTCTCATTTGTTTAGATTAGTGCATAAAAACCAATTACTTAGGAAGTTATATTTATTTATTTAATTATGTTTTTGGGAGACTACTAATTTTCTTCTATTATAATTATATCTATTATTTACCCACTGCTATTTTTATAATAGTTAATAACTCCTCTAATAGTAAAATTTATAATATTACTTTTATTTTCAAATGCATTTTCATTCATATTTATTATATATTAAACAAATAAGATGAATGGAAATTAAAATAAAAAATTAAGTATTAAAAATAAGAAATTTATGTTTTGACATAAAACAATTGATAATAAAATATTTTGTTGTATTTTTCTTATGTTATAAATATTTTCTTATAATAAATATATAAAAATTATTATAAAATGATAAAATTATTATTAATTTTTTTCATCAAAACATATATTTCTTATTTTTAATACTTAATTTTTTATTTAATTTATATTCATATGATTTATTTAATTTATAATAAATAGAAATATCTTATATATTTGAAAATATGGGTAATTTGTAAACTTATATTGACAAGAAGGTTATTGACTATTATAAAAACAACAAAAAATAAGTAATATATATTGATTACAGTAAGAAGAAAATTGACAATCTTTCTATTATTTTTATTTTATATTATTATTAGATAAGATATAATACGTTATTAATATAACTATATTTTAACTTATTTATTTATTAGTTAGCACTAATGCCATATTTATAAGTTTTAAATAAAATTTTTTTTATAGATTTACATAGTAAATCCATATCCAATCTACCAAATATGGATTTTTAAATTTTCAATCCAATCTAATTTGTTAATTCACGAATTAGATTTTTATGGATTGGATTTCTACAAATCAGACAAATTAAACAGATTTGATTGGATTTTTAACACCACTAAACAAATCCATTTCAAACACACTAGCAACCTCATTTCAGCTCAACAAACCCTATTTCAAACACGCTAGCAGCCTAATTTCAACAATGATGGACATTAAAATAATATAAATTTTAACTCAACTTTCTATTTTCATGTCAAAGTCAAAAGTTACATACCTCTCATTTACTCAACAACTTTATGCCTAGAGTTAAAAGTTGCATGCTCGCCACATGCATACACGTGTTCAATAATTTTTGTCTAATATGATTAGTGCTACTCGATCAAAATTTCTTTGTTAAGTGAGATGAGATAGACCTCTCACCTTAACCCTTTGAGATATGCATGGACATATGTTAACAAATAGAATGTTAATAAATATTAGGCTAATTCCATGGACATTTGTATTATATAAAGCTTTAGTGTTCCATAAACTGAGCACTATCTTTAGCATCCATTGCCATTTTGTTAGTTTCTCCATTATATCCTAATTAACCTAAGAAGATGGGTTCAACCCATGATGATCACCAAGTCATTTTGAAGTCAGCAAGGGATGAGCAAGATTTCCTGCTGGCTCTGGAACTTGCTTCCAGGGCAGTACTTCCAATGACCATTAAATCTGTCATTGACCTTGGCGTGTTGGAGATAATGGCGAAAGCTAGCCCAACTGCACTCTCTTCTTCAGAGATTGCCTCCCAGCTGCCCACAAATAATGAAAAAGCCCCAATAATATTTGATAGAATGCTACGCCTCCTAGCCAGTTACTCTTTTCTCACATGTAATCTTGCCTGGAACAAAGATGGAAGTGTCTAAAGATTATATGGCTTGGCACTGGTTTTTAAATATTTTGTTCCAAACGAAGATGGAGTTTCTCTTGTTCCCACTCTGTTCATAATCCACGACAAAGTTACTATGGATACTTGGTAATTTGTTTTCTATTTTCCTTGTACCAACATTTATTGTATGTCTAGAATTTTATAATATAACATGCTCTCGATTAATTAATAATCATATTTGTGCATGACATCTTCGGCCAGGCCCTACGTGAAAGATGCTTTATTGGAAGGTTCAGTACCACTTATGAAGGCACATAATGGAATGGATGGATTTGCAGTTGCTGCCAAAGATGAAAGAATAAATAACCTCTTTAATTAATCAATGCACAATCACACAACTATAGTCATGAAGGAAATTCTTGAGATCTACAAAGGATTTGAAGGGCTAAACCAATTGGTAGATGTTGCCGATGGTGTAGGTGCAAATCTTAGCTTAATTGTTTCTAAATATCCACAATTAAGGGGTATTAATTTTGACTTACCGCATGTCCTCAAACATGCACCCTCTTGTCCAGGTATATAATTATTTACGTACATATCACTCATTGCCAGCTTATTTAATTTAGTAGATCTGTCTCTTTAATTTGATTAAAAGTTTTTCAAATAATTATCATTTTAAAAACAACCATAATTTCCTTTTTCCACTTTCTTTTAATTCTCTTGTAGGTGTGGAGCATGTTGGAGGAGATATGTTTGTCAAAGTTCCAAAAGGACAAGCTATTTTCATGAAGGTTACTTTTCTACTTAATATTTAATTCTTGAAATGGAAAATAAAATATGAGCTATGTATGTCAATTCCCAAAATTTTGAATTTTCATGAAATGTTCATATGAATTAATCTTTCAGTGGATACTTCATGACTAGAGTGACGAAGAATGTTTAAAGATATTGAAGAATTGCTACGAAGCAATACCAGAGTCTGAAAAGATCATTTTGGTGGAATCAATAATGCCAGAATTTCCTGAGACAGATATTGTGAGCAAGAATGTATCAAGTCTTGACGTACACCTCTCTAATCTATTTCCAGGAGCAAAGGAGAGGACATTGGCTGAGTTCAAGGCCTTGGCAACAGGAGCTGGATTTGCAGATATTAAAGTTATATGTTGTGTTTACTGTTATTGGGTTATTGAATTCTACAAAACAATCTAAGCATTATGATGAGCAGCCGTACTCATTTTATGATTTTCATTTAAACAAAATAAAAGGATGACCCCTACCTTTATTTTACTGTATTCATTTCTATTTCTTGTCACATCTCAATAATTCCCGAGCTTTGCTCGTTTTATTCCTCCATGACTATTTCATTTCTTATATTAATAATAAACCAGTCTCTTATTGAAGTACAAATAATTTGCTTTGTTTCTCATAAGTGAGCTTTATGAAATTTCCAACTATAGGTGTCCAGAGTCCAAAGCAATACGGTCGACTCATAAAATAGCAGTTCATTTTTCTTTTCAGTTCGGTGGGTTTAAATTTTTGGTAATTTTTTAGTAAAATTTCATTTTTTACTAAAGTCATTGCTGATTGGTAAAAATGTGCTAAGTCAACTGTTGCTTGGTCTCAAGTCCTTGAGATTTGATATATTCGAAAATCTAACATTAATACAATTGTTAAATATCATAACCATTTGAAATAGCTCTGCACAAGTATGACGAAAATCCCAAACCAGTTGAACAATATATAGAAAGTCCAACTCAACCATTAATGAAGATAAATCGATCTTTTAATTCAATGGAATACTAACAAGTAAGGTCTTAGCCTCTGTAATTTCAATACTATACAAAAAGATTTTCTATCCATTTTAAGGGCGGATCCAGAACTTTAAAGTATCTCAGGCCAAATTTTAAAAAAAAATTATAATGTAATAGAATAAGAGGGGACACTAAAAGCCTTATCCCAAAATAATATTCACTAAAAACAAAATAATTATATGAAAAGTTAAAATAAAAATGTTATTAAAAATATTATTAAAGTTGTACTTTTCTTGACTTCAAACAATGAAACTCATAAATTATATATGAATTGATAAATTAGTTAATAATTAGAAGTAATTGTCATGCTTAAAAGAAATAAACAATCAAAACTTGTTCATCTTTTCAATTTCAAAAAAAATTATTAGTGAAAAAATAACAACAATTATTTACTTAAAATGGTCTTTAGGAATTGTTCCAACAAGAATATATACAATTATTTAAAAAACAAAAAAGAACACACACACACAGGCTCTCTTACTCCCATAGTTGGGCCAACACCTTGTACTATTGTACATTTATTGAATTTAATTTGCTTGATTTTTATCAACTAACTTGGAGGACACAACATTGATTTATAATATATAGATAGCAATCAAATTGAAACTTTACAAAATAATGAATCAAAACAAATTATAGATCAAATCAGCAAAACTAATAACAAAGAAATAAATAGCCAATAAAAGATTCAAAATAAAATGTGGAGCAAATCAGTAAAATCCATCACAAAAAATAATCAGTTTACATAAGTTCTAAAAGCATACCAATAGAAAAATGCATAAAGCCAAAAAAATTGGACGTTCAAGAAGATGAAGAACTGCGAAGGGAATCACCGATTTTTTTTTTTAATTCTTGGCTTTCAGTACCGTTGTTGGTGAAAATGAAGGAAAATTGAATAAGGCAAACTTTTTTTTTTTAAAAAAAAAATTGAATGGCACCTTTGTCATTAATCATTGATGGCATATTTTAAATTTAACTAAAATAAATGATTTTTTTTTCAACTAGGTATAGCCCACCGATGGATCCATCGCTGGTCCACTCCAGCTGGCATCGTGTGTATCGCAACACCAAACCTACCAGCCCGTTATGTTCATCCATAGTAGCATCGGTTCTAATTTACAGCAACCCTCCCTAATTTCTTAAACATTAATTTTTTTAACTTTTTAAAATATTATCTCTTCTCAAATAATATGTACTTTACTTTTATAATCATAAAAGAAATTAAATTATAGTATGCAATAGAGATTGATCCAGAAGTATCAAATCCTTCTTTTTATTGTTTTGACAATAATGGATAAAACTTTTAAAAAGAAAGAGAGAAATTACAGTGATTATGAGAGCTCTTTTTTCTTTCTAAAATGAATTTTATAAGTTACATAGTAGGTGTTTGAAAAAAATATAAAAATTATAGAATAAATTCCGAATTAGGTGGGGCACATTGAGAGATAAAGATTAGTTTAAAATTTTTAATGAGTTTTAATAAAAAAAGAAATCAGTAAAATATAATAAAAGGATCAAATATCACCACCCTTTTTATTATTATTATTCTTAGGTTTGGGTTGAGTTATATAAGACTATCAACATGAACTCAACTTAACTTGATTATTAATTATGTTGAAAAAAATTGATCCAATGAATCCATTTTAACCTGATCAACTCAATTAAATTTAATTAGGTTTGATTGAATTAGATTAGGTCCATTGGATTGCATTGGATTTGGTGTGCGCAACCTATATAAAATCATTAAATCTAACAACAACTAATAATTTTACATTAAAAAAGTTTTTATTTTAATAAAGTGTAGAATTAGTTAAAAGGATAAAAACATAGTCGCTAATACAGTATATTTTATCTTATAATATATTAAAATATATAGCTTTAATTTTTTATTTTATTCCTCACCATATCAAAGTAAGTAATTCCCTTATTGTAAATTACCTAACAATATGCAAAAATTTATGCTGTAGCATGATATTTATCATTATTCTATGTCGTTATGTTTCTCTTGTATTTAGCAATATAATCAAGCATGTTTAAAAGGGTCAAGATGGGGAAGCTATCTCATTATTTTATTATAGCAATAAATTAATATGTTAATGGTCACCCACCTTTATTGATCCTGTGAAAGACGCAATTACAAATGGCGATTATAAAAATTGAAGATTTGACATATATTTTAAAATTGACGATTATAAAGCGAGCAAATATAAATAATATTATAGTCAGGAGTGGGCCGGCCATTTTTGAAGATTGGTCATCTTGTGCCGATCGGATTTTAATAATTGCTTGCCTTGTATTGTAGAGTTTTCCAATTTCAACTTGTATCTTAGATAATTTTTCTTTTTTAATTTTAAGAGTAAGTTCAAAAGTTTCATCTTTCTCACGCGTTCCTTGAATTTTTTTAATGGAAATGAAGCAACAAAATGCTCAATTTCTTTCGATTATCATTCCTGAAATATTTAGTTTACCAAATCTCTTGAGATTTAATTTTCTGATGTCAAAAGTAATTATTTAGCAAGGATTCTCTACTTTAATATTATGGCAATGGACAAACTAACATATTAAAAAATATAAATTTTAATGTACTACGAGATAACATATATTATATTAAAGTACATATATTTTTATTTTAAAACTTATTTCATATATACTTCACTTTTAAAGATTTAGGAATGTTCCAAGTCCTCCAAGACTCTAAGAAGCTCATCGTGAAATATATAAAAACTTGCTTCTTTTTTTTTTTAAATAAAAAATCTATTTCTCATTTAAAAAAAATATAAGTTTGTTTGGATCCTAATCTCTTATTTTATTTATTTAGTTTTTCCTTGTAATCCATCTTCAACTTTTAAAATAGAGGATACTGTTTTTGACAATTTTTTTTCGTCTTGATCTAGCTGGCACATTATTTTGATGGTAATAATTCGTATCTAGTTGGCATGTTAATTTGATGGTGATAATTTGTGTGCACATTATTCTAATTACATTAATACATGAATCATAACATGATATTAAATCTTACTATTAGACATAATTGCTTCATGGAATACATAATAGTAATAATGGTATCCACTCACAGATCTTGTTTCATTCTGAGGTTGATTAGGGTCTTATTGGATTTTTGGATCTTGAATTTCTCCTTAAATACAGGTTCGAAAATTGATTATTAGAACTGATATTAATAAATATTTTATAAAGTAATATTTCTCGTGTGTGTAAGAACATAACCAAAGCATATCTCAAAGGGTCAAGCTAGGAGAGCTATTGCATTATAATACTATAGTAGTAAATTCGTAAGTTAATAATTAGCAACATTTTCCATTAAAAATAATACTAATAAAAATCACCAACGTTTACTGATCCTGTAATAATGCGATTTCAATTGGTGATAATAAAAATTAAAGATTTGTCATATATTTAAAAATAGATGATTATATTAAAAAATAAATATAAATTATTTTTTATTGTTATAGTAAGGAATAGACTAGCCGTTATTGAAATTCTGTCATCTAGTGTTAAGTGGGCATTAAATTCCTTGCCTCGTTTATCCCTGATGCCTTTCAAACAAACATGAAACATATGTAACTTGTTCAGTTTGATATAATATGAGAAAGTCTTGACTTCCAATAAACTAATTATTTCATATGTATGAATCTGAATATCGATAACATGCATGAAGATAGAAGCTGAATTATAACATTCAAATAAGCTAATCTTTCGTGTGTGTGTGTGTGTATAAGAATAAGAATGATTCCATTGCGCTAAAATTTTATGAAATCACTAAAAGGAACAGAAAGAAACGGCAATCAAGTAAAAAATTATGAGCCTTGGGCCTACAAGAAAGAGTGAAACACTCCTCACAGTTGCGTACTAGGATCCTCGAACAAACAATAACGACAAATAAAAAGTGTTTGCATGCAAAGTAATTGAAATCACAGCACTAATGACAAAATCATCATATAATTTCAGTAGCCACGAGCCTGAGAGGCTTCTTGTTGTGCTGGGCAAGACCAGGCGAAGGCTCAAAATCCAAGTCATTAATCTTCATTCCATACGGCATCTTCCAATCAAATTTGTAAAGAAGATTGGCAAGCGCAAGTTCCACACTGGGCATTGCTATAGGTATCCCTGGACAAATTCTTCTGCCAGCACCAAATGGTATAAATTCAAAGTTTTGTCCTCCCATATCGATCTTAGAGCCCAAGAATCTCTCAGGAATAAATTTGTCCGGCTTATCCCAAACTTGAGGATCTCTTCCTATTGCCCACACATTAACGAAAACCATTGTCTTAGCTGGTATGTGATAACCATCGATAACGCACCTTTCGGTTGTTGCCTTCGGAACGAATTGAGCGGCTGGTTGGATCCTCATTGTCTCTTTGATTACAGCGTTAAGATACTCTAATCTTGGAATATCATCTTCATCTACAAATCCTTTATCTTTAACCACGCTTCTAACTTCTTCTTGAGCCTTCTTCATTGCCTCCGCATTCTTCATTAGGTGGGTCATCGCCATTTCAATAGTAATTTTAGTCGTGTCCGTGGTACCTATAAATATTTCCTGCATATATGCAAATTAAAATGTATGTGTTAAACGCGAGAGATGGCAACCCAAAATTGATGATTTCTACTGGGTTGGCGAGGTATACTTGAAAACCACCCGGCCAAGTACGTTAATGGGGAACAACTAGCTGAGAAATTAAATTAATTTTTGATAAAAGGAATAGATTATTTGCATACCATGATCGCTGCTTTGGCATCATCCAATGTTAAATCACCAGCTTTAGTGAGACTAAGTAGGTCATCCATTAAGTCCCCTTGTTGATCAGCAACTTTTGGGCGCGTTGGATCCAAATGGTCATCGATGAGTTGTTGATAATATTGATCACAATCTTTGAAATGCTTTTGGAGACGATGATGCATTCCTGTGAGTCTATCGAGCCAATTACCGATGAAAGAAAAAGAGCAATCTGAGAAAAAAATGGTCCCAGACAAGAGCTGAGTTTCCGCAAAAAGATAATCCATTCTATTTACAGCTGTTGGGCCATCGTCTTCAAGCCTCTTGCTAAAAGTGACTCTGAAAATAATATTACGTACAAAAGTCATCGCTATCTCGCTTAAGTTGATAGGCACTTTGGACGAATCATCTTTATCAACGGCATGGCCTAATCTTGATATTTTTTCAACCATACGTAAAATCTCATCCTTTCGAGCTCGGCGAAATTGCTCAATTCTGTTAGAGTTAAGCAAATAGGTGACAAATCTTTTCTTCAAGTCTCTCCACTCATTGTAATTAGGGGCAGAAGTGACGCCCAAGTAATTGTAAGATAGCGTTTTTGGGCCAAGCAAAACTGGCCTGCCAGCAAATTAAAGATCGTGAGTTTTGAAGGCCTCTTTAGCCAATTTTGCTGAAGAAATTACTATGGATGGTCTAAAACCAAGACGTAGAGAAAATATGGGACCATATTGTTTAGAAAGTTTCCAGAAATAGAATGCAATGTTTGTGGTATCGAATTGGTGTAGGTTACCGATTATGGGGATACCGGGAGGGCCAGGTGGGAATTTAGCGCTTGTGTTTTTTCTGTGTTTTTGGAGAAGAAACAATAGAAAGATGGGAAGAAAAAATAGGATCACAAGAACAAGTAGAGCCATTCCTTTTTCCCTTAGCAATTATCAAGGTCGTCTTGTGCAGTACAACAACACAGACCTTTTGCCTATTTATATATCATGATACATGAAGCCTTTACTGGATGAGATGGGACACATGGCTGTTTGTGGGTTTCCATTATTTTTTATTCTTAATAGTTGTTCAATCATGACTAACCTTTTATTTATTTATTTATCCATTGAGCAAATTTGAACAGGCTAGCTCTTGGAATTTGAAGTGTAGTTGTGACACGATCTGCCCCAATCTAAACATTGGATTCGACATTAATCACGTAGTTTAGTAACTAAAACTTATGGCATAAATTTAATTCATAAATGTATATATTATGATAGAAATATCGTCTATCAAAAGACTATGATATATTAGCTGTAGAGATATCATCCATCAAGAAACTATGATAAACTAGTGAAAAATTATTTAGCTATCAAGAATGGAAGATTAATTTTTTATGTTAACTTTAATTTTATGGATTTGACTTTATGTTAAAAATTTTTTGTTACTAAAAAGAGAAGTGAAACAATGTCGTTTATGTTAAAGTAATAAATTTAAATTATAGAATGTTGTATTTTGCAAGTGTTTGAGAAAAAATATAAATATAAATAACAAAAAATAAAAAATAAAAAGTAAAACGTTGCGTTTTGTAAAGGAGGGAAACATTTTGTGAGAAAAGGGGTAAAATTTTTTCTAAGTCTCTAGAAAATTTTTTAGCCTCATTTTGAAATCTAAAAAATAGCACACTTGCAACATACCTTCCCAGGAACATAGTCCTTAAAATAGTTTGAGTTCTATTTTGACTTGTAATGATGCCTTGCATAATGTTGTTTTTTTAAAATTATTATTCTAGATAATTCTTATATATGTTCGTGTACCTGTGTGTGATTTTTTTTTATCCTACCTAATTCTGATATTGAATCTTTATTAAATTAAATGAGTGTTAATGTATGAATTTTAAACTAGGCAATCTGTAACTTCTATATCTTTATGTTTTGATAGCTGATTCTTTAAATATTGGTTTGACTTGTCTATAACAAAGTCTGATAAGAGATTTTTAGTAAATGATTTAGTTATATAAAATTGATAGATTCTTAAATCTCATAGTCATCTACTTATGCATGTTGTGTTTTTTTTTCAAAAGTTGTATAATGAAGACTGTAACATAACTATTCAAACTTCATAAACCTATTACCACTAATTGGATATTAATTTAATTGTTCAATTTCTTTTCTTGTAACATTTCCTCTCAATTCATCTTTTACACTTCTTTTCCCACTCACTGGTTCTTCCTTCTTTCATTTCTTTTTCTTTTCTTTTGATTTTTCTTCTTTTCCTTCTCTGTTTCACTTTGAAAAATGATGCAAAATAATAGCTGTTTTCAATTCCTTAAAATTATATATGGCCGCTGACTCAAGCACATAATTGAAGCATGTATGTGAAGGAAGCATGTGCCCTGCATAAAGCTGGTTGCTTGTTGTTGCTTTGACAACTAGCTACGTTTGGCAAGTAAAGAAGTAGATGAAGCATGCATGAGCATTACACAACTATAGTGATGAAGGAAATTCTTAAAATCTACAAGGGGGATTTGTAGGTCTAAACCTATTCTTAGACATTACTGGTGGCTTGGGTGCAAATCTTAAATTAATTGTTGATAAGTACTACAAATTAAGCATATTAACTTTGACTTACCTTATTTCTTAAAAACTGGACCATCTTATCTAGATTTCCATTAACATGCATAGTCTCTTTTGGCTAATAATATTTATGAATCCTTTTCTTTTTAGTAATTTCAATTAATTGTTAGTTAAAAAGAGATCTTTTTTGCCTCTCTTGTAGGTGTGGAGTGTATTGCAATAGATATGTTTGTGGAGGTTTCTAAAGGTTAAGATATTAGCTGAAGGTTAGTTCTTTTTCTTTTCTTTTTCTTTTTAAATTACCTAGACAATACAAGAAAATTTAATTAAAATAAAACCGTAATACTTAGTCAAAAAGACCTAATGTACCTTACCCTTTAAAATAATATCAAAAGCTTTTGGAATAAAAATTTAGAAAGGTTATTTGTGCAAGACCAATTGGTAAAAGCGGTAACTAGGAATACTAATGGCTTCATGTAAAAGCAAATGCACCATATCGAAAAACAGAGAATTCTAATAAGTAGAATTTGAATGATCAAGAGCCAACTAAACAAACAATCTGCAAAACCATTTACTTCACGATATGTGTGAGTGACTCGAAAGTTCATCTATGCCAAATAATGACAATTCAATTAATGTGTCCTAACATTCCAAGAAGGTTTTAGAAAAATGATCTTAAACATGTGAAGAGCAAGCATGGAATCCATCTAAAATACTAACTAGACAACCCAAAAATTGGGTTTTTAAAATCTAGCAAACAAAAGACTCAAAGTTATATAAATTGAGCAATTAAATTTGAGATAAATAAATAAATGAACAATAAAATAGAGGGATGGAGTAAGAGAGATCAAACACAGTTATTTTTATGTGGTTTGGCTATTCCTGCCTACGTCCATGCCTCCAAGCACATCGAGCTTGAGAATTCCACTAAGCAAGCCTTCAAGGCTTTAAAATTTTACAATTGACTTCCAAGGTGTCAATAAACCTTTACAAAAAGAGATTTTTCTCAATCTCTTAATTTAAGTGTATCCCAACACTCTCAGTCACTCAAAACAAAGATTACAAATTAATTTTTCTCTCACACTATTTTTTAAGATTACAAATCAATGCCTAATGTGTGAATATATGAAGTAAAAATCTGTTTAAAGCACAATGTAAATTGCATATTCGTGTATATACTCAGTAACTGTGTTGTTATCTCTATTTGATTTGATTTGAATGAGTTTATTTATAGTTAGAGCTGAAAAATAGCCGTTATTTATCCTTGTTGACAGAAAACAGATTACCATTAGCCATTAGTGGATAATCATTTTCATTGGTCAATATTATCGTTGGGCTTGATTTCAAATTAACGGCTGACCATTTTTAATTGCTCTTTCACCGTTAACATCCAGAAACCTGCACAACAAAAATTTTCTATCCGTTTTAGCTAAACGGTTAAAGATTAACAAAAAATATTAGTCTGAATATTATCGATTAGCCGTTATATATTAACGATTCACCGTTAAATTTCAATAACCTTGTAAAATAAAATGCTTAACCGGTTTCTTTTAAATGGTAAAGGATTAAAAAGAAATGAAGATCTGGATATTATCAGTTAGCTGTTATATGTTAACGGTTTGCCGTTAATTTCCAGCAACTTATAAAACAAAATACTTAACCGGTTTCCTTTAAACGATAAAAGGTTAACACATGGTGCAGGTTTGATCATTATCGGTCAACCGTTAAAATTAACGGTTTATCGTTTACTCTTAACAAGCTTAGAGACTTATCGGTTAAGGCTTAACAAGATAATCCTTTTTCTGAGCATAAAGGTTAAGTTTTACCATAAACGGTTAGCCGTTTAAAAATAACAATTAGCTATTTAATTCCAGTGTTTGATTTTAAGTGAGTTATAAAATACTTGGTTAAAGTTTTTAGAAAACAACCTCTCTGTATTTTATCGGTTAACCGTTAAAATTAACGGTTTACCAATTATACCCAGAAAATCATATTTTTGTATAAAATGTTCCAATTTCTCTAAGGCTTGTAAACACATGGAGAGAGTTTTGACTTTTAAGAAAATATCTGAATTTCCAATAACATTATCAAAAGAGATTAATTGTTTGTTATCATCAAAATCAATAAACAAAATATGTATATATTAACACCATCAATAACCAAATATACCACTAATCTTTATAATATCCAATTTCCAATTCTCCATGGCCATAATAGAAGACATGGTTTCCGCAAAAAAAGTTGTTCCTTCCTCATTATTTCCTGATTTAGAAAATTTTCTAGTTGAATATGTATATTAGTTTTACATATTTTTCATTATCTAAAACTAACAAGAAATGTTCATATGAATTAAACTTTCAGTGGATACTTCATGATTGGGGTGCTGAAGGATGTTTAAAGATACTGAAGAAATGCTATGATGCAACACCGGAATTCGAAAAGGTCATTTGGTGGAATCAATAGTGCCAGAATTCCCTAAGACTGATATTATAAGCAAGAATATTCCAAGGCTGGACATTCATCTCTTCAATCTATTTCCTGGAGTAAAGGAGAGGACATTGAAGTAGTTCAAGGCCTTGGCAGAAACAGCTGGATTTACATATGTTAAAGTTTTGTGCTTACTGCTACTGGGTTACTGACTTCTACAAAATGATCTGAGCATTATAAGTGCTAGTTATTTTAGGATTATAGTTTGACCGTTATACTAAGCTAGAATGATTTTACCAAGTTTCATGTGGATTTTTTTTCAAAATAAATTTGTTAAACTTTGATGGTCGAATCATAGTTTTATTCTAACAAATTACTTGATTGTTGTATGATATGTCATTTATCACCAGCAATCTTAGGGGTTAAAATTTTAAAGTAGAACAGAGGTACTACATCTACTTAATACAGATATGATCGATATGTATAATTTAATTAAATATAATTATTAACTATATTGTAACTTTTCAATTACATTTTATTCAGATTCTCTCTAAGAGATATTAGGATTGGCAAAAATTTCTTGAATTAAGCTACAATTCAGTAGGATTGGTTAAGCTAGATTCTCTGCTGTATACTTTCTTTGCAACTTAGATGACATACATCTGACTGATTGTAATTGTACATTTTGGATCCATATTTCCTATAATATTTTTCTCTCACCGTCTATTTTTGACTTTTGAAGATCAGGAGTAATAAAAGTTTAGAATCTTCTTGATTTTCTCTCAGTATTTATTAATTTTTCGCTTACAATTTGTATCTTCTAATTAAATATCTACGAGCATTCACGATTAGAATGCCTTTATTGAAATATATACAAAAAATTTTCTTCTCTTTTTCTATTAAAAAATATGTTTCTAATTTTTTTTTAGAATGTGGATCCTAATTATCTTAATTATTTCTCTCACCCTCTATCTTTGATTTTTATGGACTTAGGAGGATACTTTTATGGACTTTGCTCTCTCACAGTGGTTTATATACTTCACTTTTAAAGATTTAGAAATTTTTCAGGTCCTCCCAGATTATAAGAAGCTTGTCGTAAAACATAGATATTGATTTAGAAAATCATTAAAAAAATAGTGAGTGATTTATTTATTTTATTATACTTTTTAATTTAAATTGATGTACTTATCTATTTTAATCATTTTCAAGATTGTAGGAGATATGGTGTTCACTCTTCTACAACTCGAAAGAAGACCAAGGAGAAAGGAAAAACACAAAAAAGAAAGATTTAAAAAAAGAAGAATTTATTAATAAATTTCTAGTTGAGTACAATTCTTACGGTGTTCTAGTTGGGAAGGAAAGAAATGATCTAAGGAGTTATGTTAGCGTCATTATACTTGAAACAGTTTCGATCTTATTTGATCATTGGAGGCATATGCCATCGGAAATGAAAGAAACTTTATGACTTCATTTTCAGGTTTTATTTAATTATTTAATACTATATTTAATGATTTTATATTACTTCCAAATTTATTTAAACTTAATGCTAATCCATGCTATTACTTTATAGAAAAAGTTCAATTTGAGCTCGAAATGTAAAAACCAAGTGTTAAAATAGATGGGTGTTGCATCAAGAAACTTTAGAAGTCTGTTAGTAAACAAATTCATTCTACCACACAAGGATGATATAAAGTCACTGAAATTGCCTCTTATTGAATATTCGAGCATTAAAAAGGAAGAATGGAAACTTTTTGTTGACAAAGTTTTATCTCAAGAATTTTAGTTATTTTTTGTTAATATTATTTGATTTATTTATTGTTAGTTATTAAGAATTAGTTGTAACCTTTGTATCTTTTATTATATTATTTGTATAGGAAAAAAGTACGAAAGTAAAAGAAAATAGAGTACAAAATGTCTACAACCATCGTTTTGGTAGCACGGGAAATGGTGGCATGTTGTATAGAAAAGTAATAGATGATAGGCAATTTAATATATTAGTGCAATAAAATTCAACTAATTCATATAGTATAATATAATATCATCAATACCTCTTTGTTTTCTAGCAACTTGTTACAGAAAAAGGAAAATGGAGTTTTTGAATAATAGATTGACTGCAGTAAAGCTTGATTAATGGCATGAGTAGACTGGGATGGCAAATATACTTTTTAAGTGATGTCAGTGGTTGAAAAAATAGTAAGTTACTTGTATATTTAATTCTCATGTATTCCATTCTTTTATGGTATAATTAAGTTTGTTTGTATTATAAATTCTGAGTTTACAATATGAAAAATTATATAGTCTATACACTTTGAAAAAAGAGCACAACATTATAATATTATAGTTTGTAGCCATCTACTACAGTGATTGCTACAGTGAAATTATAGCCAAAATTATAATTTTACCTCAAAACTTTCTATAACTATATTAAGGCTTAAATTTTCATAAAACTATATCAATAAGTCTATTTTTATAATTTTAAAACTTTTTCAATTAGACCATAAACTTGAAAACTAACTAATTTTATTTATTTAAAAAGTATAAAAAATAATTTGAGCTTTAAATGTTTAAAAAATAATTTAAGCTATTAAAAACTTAATCATTCTTAATCTTATTTGTTATCATCAAAATTAACATTATGGATACATATGTATTAACACAGTTGTTATTAATTATTCTTTAACTCTTTAACTCAACTTGCATATTTATAATTCTTTTTAAGAATGAGTTGAAAAGTCAAGTTGAATAAGGAAAATTTCAATCACAGAGGTCAAATAACATTCTATGCGAAGCCTTTCAAAAGTAGCCAAACAGAAATAGGTTACAAGGAGTCAGACAATTCATGACCCCATCCATGTACTTTCATACTACAAATTTGGCAAGAGAAAAAAAGATGTATCAAGAGAGTTTTCAATGTATGTTTGCTCAATTGGAATACATATATGCAGGTTTGAATGCCTACAGCAATACTGAAGTGGGTAGTTTAAATTATCCTAGGCCTAAACCTTCCACTGGTGTTCAATTTGAGATTGATCAACAATCTCCTGAAACTCTTAGAAAAAGAAAAGTTAGTAGGGGGAATGTTATATGTTATTATTTTATTTTTATTTATTTCTCTTTATTTATGCATGTATTACTGCTAATGGTGTGCATATATTTTATAATTATTTTATAGGCCACTTTCCCATCAGGTACATTAACTAAAAAATCTGTGAAGAGCTTATTGAATTCAAAGAATACGTCTATCAAAATTTCTCAACCAGCTCCTTAAAAAACTCCAAAGAAACTAAATTATGAAGTTACTTTAAAGCCTATGCCAAGAAAAAAGCCACTGGTCATCAAGCCAATAGCAAAAATACCTTTAATAAGGTGCAAAGAATATACGGGTAGTTGCATATGACACGAGTGAATATATGAACATATTTACTACGCTTATTGAGAATTCTTTACCTCGATCGATAATGATTGGGTATGATATAATAACTTTTGATGAAATTTGGGAAGTACACCTAGATAAAATGATTTGTGATGAAATTATCGAGTTTAAGGAGATCTCCAACTGCACTATCAACTTATGCATCAAGTAAGATAAGCGTGAATTGTGTTTTATTAAACTTGAAGTTATTATTTTTTTATTATTTAAGTTTACTTTATATATGTTTATTTTCACTTAGATACTTGTATAAGGAGATAAAGAACAATAAAAGTACCAAGCCAATTCAATTTGGGCATTTTGAGAAATTACATCCAACAATAGTGAGCTTCAAAGAGAGATCTCAATATATTTTAAAACTTTTGGACTTTGTAGAGTTAGGACAAGTCGTTGTATTCCCATATAACCTTGGGTATATTCTTTTTCATTTGCTAGCTATATTTTTTATTTAGTAAATTTATTGTGTAAAAAAATTTAGTTTTAGTTCATGTCTTTAAATAATTTTTATTTTGTTCAGTGGCCATTAGATGCTATTCGCAATTAATATGGTGAGATATACAGTCTATTATCTTGATCAATTGGAAAGTAATCCTAATGAAGAGATGATGCAAATTATGAATCAGTTAAGTTTCTTATTTGTATCTTTGATCATCTTCTTTTATTATTCTTTTTTATGTTAATTTTTTGCTAACATTCATAATGTCTTCCTTGTAGTGGGATTAGAATACATTAATCTTTAAAGTCTAGTACAAAGCCTAATGTTCAATACTTCTCTATCAACGTAAAAATGAGATAAACCTAAATAATCATTGCTTATTTCAAAAAAATAAATTATGTAATTTTTATTTTGTAGTGTCCGAGGGAACCTAGTAACTTTGAATATGGCTACTACGTGATGAAGTACATTTAAGATATCATTATAAATGTGAACAATCTTAAAAATTATGTAAGTATCAAAAATAAGTTTTAGAATACTGCATCATATTGTAAAATAAATCACCTCAAAAGAACCTTGAACCCTAGACCTAATATATGCTTCTTAATTGTTAAGTTTTTATCATATATTGCAAATATTTTATATGTTGTAAGTAAAGGTACTTATAATAATGTGTATATGGCATATTGTTGGAGAGATTAAGTGAATAGCTATAGTTTACAATTTAATTTTTGGTCAATAACTTATTATTTTGAAACCCAAGTTCAAAGGAGTTAATGAGTACACCATGAAAGAGCTCTGGCAACTTCGCGATCAATGGGCTATGTACGTTGCCAAGTTGATTACAGCTTACAATTATGAGGTAATATATGAATAATTTATGATTATTTTTACTTTCAAATATCCAAGACTTATTTTTTGTGATGTACTAATTGATTTTATGTTTTTGTAGGTGGGAAACAATTGAAGCCATGTATAGATATTCAGTGACATTTTTGTTGGTTAATGTTTGTTGAAAAGTAGTTTAGTACTTTGTTATTTAGAACTTGTGAAAAACTAAATTTCGTACTTACGTTTTTCTTTTCCAAACCGTGGTGCAGTTGAATAATGTTAATATAAGTGATGTACTTAGAATTTTTATTATGTGAATTGTGTATATTTAACATATTTTTAGGTTTTTATTTAATTGGAAAACAAATAGGAAAATATAATTAAAATGAAAATGTGTTATTAATCAAAAGTAATATAACGTAGAAAATATTAGTATTAAATATTTAAAATAATATAAATTACTAATATGTAAATAGTATTATTAAATAATAAGCTTATTGTATCATTATTTTAGTAATATTATAGTAATGCAAATTATTAACACAAAAATAGTATCATCAAATAATAACACTATAATGTCATTATTTTGGTGATAGTGACATCACTAACA
Organism: Aegle marmelos; assembly: GCA_030449875.1. Classification (NCBI taxonomy): domain Eukaryota; kingdom Viridiplantae; phylum Streptophyta; class Magnoliopsida; order Sapindales; family Rutaceae; genus Aegle; species Aegle marmelos. The sequence goes on from JASUUL010000137.1 coordinate 79,579, forward strand.
CAAAAATAGTATCATCAAATACTAATACTCTAGTATCGTTATTTTGGTGATACTATAGTGACATGAATTACTGACACAAAAATTATTAATATTAAAAATTAGTATCAGTGTATTCTGACTTAAGCATTACTGACACAATTAATAAGTGTTAGTAAAATAATTGTTAACATATACATGTTTTGGCAATTGATTTTGATGATAACAAACAATGAATTTTAAGTTGATAAATGTGTTTTTAAGACTTACAAATGTTTCAAGTATTCTTTTAAGAGTCAAAACTAGGTAGTATTTAACATTTCTTTGAAAAACTAGAACAATTTGTAAGTTAAATGAAATTCTGAGTATAAACGGCTAACCGATTATATTAAACGGTTAACCGTTAGTGAAGTTGCCTTAAGACTGTGAAAGGTTAACAGCTTAAGCCTTAACCGATAGACATTTTGTGAGATACTGGAAGTAATCGGCGAACCGTCAACATAAAACGGCTAACCGATATCGTGAACTCTTTAAAGTTAAAAGGTTAACAGCTTAAGTCTTAACCGATAGGCATTTTGTGAGATACTGAAAGTAATCGGCAAACCGTTAACACATAACGGTTAACCGATAGGTCTCAGAATTGACATTCTTTGTTAACCCTTAACCGTTTAGAGAAAACGGATCAAGTGTTTTTGTTATGCAGGTTTCTGGAAGTTAACGGTGAAAGGGTAATGCTTAACGGTCAACCGTTTATTTGAAATCATGCTCAATGGTAACATTGACCAAAGAAAAATGGCTAACCGTTAACAGCTAACGGCAAACCGTTTTCTGTCAGATGGAAGAGTAACGGCTAGTTTTCAGCCCCAACTATAAATATGCTCATCCAATTCAAATCAAGGACTGACGACAACACAACTACTGAACTTATATACGAGTTTACCAACTACAGAAAGCTGAAAATAGATTTGTACTTCATTCATTCACACATTGTACTTTAACTTGTAACCCTGAAAGATTGTGTGAGAGATAAATCAATCTGTATTTCTCTGTCTTGAGTGACTGCAAATGTGGAGATACATTTGGGTTAAGAGATTGGGAATAATCTCTTGTTGTAAAGGTCCATTGACACCTGGGAAGTCAATTGTAAGTTGTTGAAGCCTTTAAGGCTTGCATAGTGGAATCCTCAAACCTAGAGTGCTTGGAGGCGTGGACGTAGGCGAGGATAGCCGAACCACGTAAAAATCACTGTGTTTGCTTTCTTTCCCTATCTCTTAATTTATTTATTACTGTCTATTTATTTATTCAATTATTTCGAATTTGTTAAAGAGTAATTGAGCGATTTATTTTCATAGTAATTAAAAACCCAATTTACCCCCCCTCTTAGGTAGTCTAGTTAGAATTTCAATAATTACTGACACTAAATTAGTTTTAGTAAAGCCTATTTTTCTAGTAGTCATTTCAAAAATCAATGTAGCAACCTTATAAACACACTAACAAACCCATTTCATACACACCAGTAGCTTCACTTCAGCACTAACAACCTTATTTCAAACATATTAGTGACCTTATTTCAACATTAGCAACCTTATTTTAACAATGGTGTGTTGTGCAAATTTTATTGAACTCGCAAGCGCACGAATCTATTGTAGAATAGATTAATAGTGATGAGTGTCGATCCCACGAGGAGGTTGATTTTAATTATGCACAGAATTCATTTTCTTTTAATGGGAACAATTAAATTATGGTAATTTTGTTCTAAATTGTGAATTAAAATGGCGGGAATAATTAAGATTGAAACTGTTATAATAAAGCACTTGGGTATCCGGATCTGCATCAACATGCTCCATGGGCTAAATATTTCATATTAATACCAATTAAATTATAAGGGGGGATTCCACACCTCATGAACCACTCTCTAATAAGTATGGTGCCAATGGCTTATCGTACCAAATAATAATAACCTTGTACTAGGGTGCCGGTTTAACCAGGGCTATATCTAGACAAGACTATTATTATTTGTTGACGAAAAGTCAAAACAACCACAAATATTAGAGGGGAAGAGAAAGTAAATTTACCAAATTAAGCCCATGGGACATGTTGAGACTTCACCTTCAACCCAATCTCAAAAAGAAATTAGCTACTCATAGTTTAACTAAGGATAAAAAAGAAAATTTTATTAAAATACAAACAAACTACAAGAAGGAGAAGGAATTTCAGAAATCTAAGCTTAAAAATGAATTCAGGGGTATCAAATTAGGGGGGGAGAGCCCCCTTTTATAAATACATTGAGTGAATCGTGACCATCGAATTAAAAACAGTTTGGATGCTCAGGATTGCGCTACGTAATCAGTCAACAGTCAACAGTCAACATTTGTACAGTAACGCTGCCTAAATAGTAAATAATCCCATGTACACGCATGTACTGTACACATGATTTTTGCTCCACTGAGATGCTGCCACGTCATCGATCCACAGTTCATAAGAAATCTAGCCCTATAAAATTGTGACACATCATCAGTCAATACCACGTCATTGGTCAATGCCACATAAGCAGTCAATACCACATAATTCGTCCAATCAGATACTGCCACATCATAGGTAGTTGCCACATCATCGGTCCGTATACATGAACAGTGTCGTGAACAGTATCATGAACAGTACTGTATATGTGAACAGTGACTTTGTTCCTTTAATGCTCCTTTTAAGTTTTCGACCGTCCTGAGTCCAAATATGATGTCCGTTTTGCTATCTAATCACTCGTTCATTGTGAAACGATTATGATGCCCCTAAAATACATAAAATACATAATTATAATAAAACACATATAATTAAACAACAAAATACTTAAATAAATAAAAGTAGCAATGTTAGTGAGATTTAAAATATAAAATGACGATTTTCTCCTTTATAAATATACACTTTCTAACACTCAACACACCCCCCAACCAGCTTATTGCTAGTCCCTAGCAAATAAAGCGAAAATAAAATTCAAAACTTTTTTTTTTAATTTTTTTGAAAGGAAACACATGTGTTTATTCAATCATATTAATGATAGCAATCAAATAAAAGTACAAGTATTATCTCCAGTTTAAAGGAATATCACACCCACATCAACCATCCATATGCATCAGTCCAGCAGACTTTGTTGTAGCAATAGTAATCAGGCCACTTTCAAGAATGACATATCCAACCTTAAAATCTCACCGGTTGTAGTGACACTCTCACAAAGAAATTAATTCCAATAAAATTTTGTCACTACAATGAATGGTAAATTGAGAGAAAATAATAAAGAAATATCATACACTCTCACCAAGATGAAAAAATATGCCCATAGCTTAGAAATAATACGATCTCAAATAAAGTATTAGTCAACCCAATGTATTCATTTTTTTTTATATGCATCACTACATCTTAATTACCCATATAACTAGTTTTTATTTCAGACTATAGTTCCCTAAAATCAAAAAAAACTTTTATTAGGACGTAACGTAGATTAGAGACATGGCTAACAAAGAAAAAGAAATAGGAAAACAAAATATGTTTGAGAAAAAGTTCAAGAACTTTTGAAAATTACAAGATGCATTTTACTTATTTATTACTATTATATTTTTTTTTCTTTTTTTTCTTTCTTTTTTTCTTTCTTTTTTTTCTTTCTTTTTTTTCTTTTTCTTTTTTTATTATTTTATATAGCACAACTTTGCTGAACAAAATAATTATTTATCCTTTTTCTCAAACATAAATAGGTGGATGGAACTTATATGATATCGGGTAATACTCCAAATTGGAGTGAGTCAGGATGATAAGTTAATAAAGAAAAGTTTTTTTTTTAATAAAAGGCTCAAAAGGGCTAACTATGGATATTACATAATAGGGATGGCTAGAAAGGCTCAAACGGGTCAAAAATGGCCTTCCATCATCTTTTAGGATTCTAAATAATCTTCCATATCTACTAATTAAGTGGGCATTTAGATGCAGTAACACACACTTTTTTTTTTAAGGGTTGACTCAAAGAAAATCTAGAGATCATGTATGAAATAATAAACTGCTAAGCTACATGAAGAATGGGCAAAAAGGGTTACTCTCCAAGAAAAATTAATAGGCTCAAATACTCACTTGGAATTTATTATGACATGTGCATTCTTTCAAGCAACTCATATTTGTCCCCAACATCAACATGTACAATAGTAAACATGGTGTAACATCACTCAAGACCAAAGATAATACAAATACTAAAATTCGAAAGTCATCATATTATCCAATATTAAGAACTCACAAATTTTTTTTTTTACAGAATTCTTTCCCCCCAACCTATTCTAAATATAAAAAGAAAACATACATGTAAAAAAAAATTAAAGAAAATGAATTTTTTTTCTTTTTTTCTTTTTTTTTTAAAGAAGATGCGTTTCTAGAGTTACTACACTCCATATTCAGCCATCTTCAACTTTAAAAACTTGAAAACATATATTTATAAAGGAGAAAAATAAAAGGTTAGAAAAGAAACACACACAAATATATTTTTGTTTTTGTTTTTTTTTTTAACTAAGAAGATGCGTTTCTAGAGTCACTATACTCCATATTCAGCCATCTTCTATTCAAAAAGTTAATCATGGTTAGTTCAACATTCCACAATTGTTAACTATTCCCTCCCTCCAACCAGAACGAAACATTGTCCTCAATATTTGAAAGGAAAGAAGTAGAGTTTAGAAGACATCACCTGGGTGCTGCAACACAGAAGAAAATATTTATAAGCGGAGAGTTAAATCTAATTTGTACTTCTTACTGCCACTACTGTTACCGTCATTATTTGAACAGTCTAACACAATAGCCTTGGGATCTGGCTCTGGTTGATAAGCTTGTAACAGATCAAGTAGTGCATTAGCAGTGTGTGCACAAATAAAGATTTTTTTCATTGAAGATGGAATGAAATAATTTTTTATTGCATGGTTAAGAAATGCGAGAAAGCCATCATAAAAGTTATTGACATTTAACAAACCAATGGGTTTCTGATGAATGTTCAGATGGGACCAAGATGCTAATGTCATTCATTCTTGCATACCTGAGACGACTAATTCTTCTCCAGTTGGTGAATGAGACAAACAACCCAAAGGTTTTAGGATTTGAGGGATGATGCCTAACACTTGGCTCCCTCTGACAAAAGCAGCTTCTGATACCATTTTGGATAACCCTCGGTCACCTCTTCCATACACCAAGTGCAATTTTCTCTTTGCTATTCTTAGACCAAGATCTATGGCTGCCTCCATGAACTCTTTATGTTTGCCATAATGGAACCCAGAAAGCACACAAATGTTCTTGAATTGTTTACTAGAAGAAGCTGCCATTAAATGTTGCTAAAAAACAACTTGTGAGTGCTCAGTAAAAACAATTCACATTTAAAGACCTTGGTGATAGTTGGTTACAGCTGTGTATGGGACATTACGTCAATTAACGTGTAAGGCACATGGCTCAAAAGTCAAAAAGAAAATAGTAAAAAGAAAAAGTAAATGAAATTATTAAACAACAATAATGCAAATAGTAAAATAACAGTGAAATAAAAGAACAGAGAGGTAAAAGGATATTTACAGATAGTTGTGATTGTGGCTCACATCTTCCTCTGGTTTTACGTCCAGAAACGGCTTAAACGCCCTCTATGGGTCGAGGATAGGCTTCCCATCCAGTTTTCTTACAAACTGGCAAACAGGGTCTTTTATAGTCAGATTCCCGAGATTATAGTTTGCACATTCTTTCTGGAATAATGGCCATAACTGGAGTATTGCATGTTGGACGTATCCACTAGGATGCGTTTCAAGAGACAAAAGGATATCATCCAATGACTCCTTATTCAAGTCATCCCTAATGAATTGAATCTTATCTTCTCTGTTATCAGACAACATTCCTAAAGAACATGATTTTTTATTGCATATCATTCTGGCACATTTATGACAAGCATTCTGGCACATTTATGACAAGCAACAGAAAGTCTTCGAGCTTGTCATTTTCTCGCATAATTTCCTTTACCACAACCAGGCATGTATGCAATAAATTTAGGAGGTAACTCACCTGCTAAGCGAACTTTTACCTCGATTAACCAACGGATGTCAGCAGGGATGTTATTCTTCATAAGCAATCGCATGCGTTCGGACCCGGCTTTATAAATTAAAAGTAAGGCATTCTGAGGAAGCGAAGGGAATCGTTTGTGAAGCTTTTCTAAAATCTCATTTCTGTCCATACCTTCGTCTTAGAATTTCAGTTATTGTGGGAAAACTGAAGTAACCGACTTGATTGTCACGGAGTACCGTTATCCGCCACTTAACCGAGGTTACAAACTTTAAATACACAAAGCAAACTAAAACACACAAACAAGAAAATAAATTAAAACACACAAAACAAACTAAAATTGTCCTCTTATTGAATTTACCTCAAGCTCTAATTAGATGTTGTAGATGCCTCTCTCAATTTCTCAGAGTTAGCTTTCTAAATCTTCAACATGGGCTACTAACTCTGGTGGTTGTAGCTGCCAGATACGATGTGTTTTACAAAATCGTATCTGACCTCTAAGATGAGATTGAATACGTCGAAACTGTCTAAGAATGCTGAAGAGATACTTTTTAGTTGACATATTCGTGAGGAAAATGATAAAAAATAAAAGCTTAAAAGTTAAACAGACACACTTTCACAAACATAATTAAAAATAGAAAAGAAAACTTTAAATCACCAAAAAGGAAACGAAAAGAAAAAATGTCAGGTCACTTCAATGTTTTGTGCTGTTTTCTCCACATGGTTGGTATTCGTGATATGACTTTACTTTTATGACCATTAACTTTAAAAATTACACCGTTTCTTAGATTCTTAAATTTAATGGCTTCATATGGAAAAACAGTATGATTCGTAAATAGACCAGACAATCGAGAGCGTAACTTACTTGGAGAAACGTGCCCTTGAGAATTGAAAGAAAATACTTTCTGACCTGGTGTGAAAGATTTTCTAATGCTCCGCTTGTCACGGAGGATTTTCATTCACTTTCTGTAGTCCTCAGCATTTTTGTCGTTACGAATCTCCTCTGGTTTTGCCAATTGTATTCTCCTTTGTGAACCAAAAATGGGTTCAATGATGTCTGTGTTCTTTTGTTTGTAATCAGGAGAGGATGAGATGATTTCTGACAATATTTTTTCTTCTTCCAAGAATGTAAAATTCAAAGGGTCGAGTAAAGGTTTGAACTTAATTCCTAGTGGTGATTCTGATGATGAGATGAGATTTTCTTTTAATGGTGCTAATTGCTCTATCCTTGTCTTCCACTTATTAATGTCTATGTATGGCGATGAATCCAATAAGGCATTAACCTCATCAATTGATCTGTCAATATTAAAATTTAAACCAAAGTGAGTTAAACATATCAGTAAAGGGTCATCACTAAGGTTTAAAGGAAATGTATGATTAACCAATTCATCAATTAAATCCACATCTATAATTTCATCATCTGTACTGTGAGGTTGTTTGGCAATGTTGAAAATATTTAGTTCCATAGTCATATTGCTAAATGACAACTGCATATTTCCAGTCCTGCATTGAATGTGAGCATCAGCAGTTGCCAAAAATGGACGACCCAAGATAATGGGGATATGCTTCCTTGAATCCTGCACTGGTTGAGTGTCAATTACAATGAAATCAACAGGAAAATAAAACTTATCTACCTGGATAAGCACGGCCTCCACAATACCACGTGGTATTTTCATAGATCGATCTGCAAGCTGTAACACCACTGGAGTTGGGTGTAATTCGCCCAGTCCAAGTTTCACAAATACAGAGTAAGGTAACAGATTTACACTAGCTCCTAAATCCAACAAAGCATTCTCAATTGTGTGGTTCCCTATACTACATGGTTGCATTGGTAGAGGTGGAACTGATGGTCCATTTTGTTGGAATCCTTGAGACCATGAAAAATTGGAGTGATCTCTCCATCCAGGGTTATATGTGTTGGAGTAAGAGTTGTAGTTTAATGGTTTTCTCATGATACCTATAGCATTGGCTTGATCTGAATATGAGTCATGGTCATGTGGCTCTGTTGATTTAGTAGTCGTCAATGATGCTATTTGTCGAGCAAGGCCTTTGACCATTTCTTTGACTTCTTTAATTCCTGAGCTTAACTCGCCAATGTTAACTGTTGTGCAAATTTTAATGAACTCGCAAGCGCACGAATCTATTATAGAATAGATTAATGGTGACGAGTGTCGATCCCACGAAGAGGTTGATTTTAATTATATGCAGAATTAATTTTCTTTTTAATGGGAACAATTAAATTATGGTAATTCTGTCCTAAATTGTTGAATTAAAATGACGGGAATAATTAAGAATGAAACTGTTATAATAAAGCACTTGGGTATCCGGATCCGCATCAACATGCTCCATGGGCTAAATATTCCATATTAATACCAATTAAATCATAAGGGGGGATTCCACACCTCATGAACCACTCTCCAATAAGTATAGTGCCAAGGGCTTATCGTGCCAAATAATAATAACCTTGTACTAGGGTGCCGATTTAACCGGGGCTCTAAGTAGACAAGACTATTATTATTTGTCGACGAAAAGTCAAAACAACCACAAATATTAGAGGGAAAGAGAAAGTAAATTTATCAAATTAAGCCCATGGAACATGTTGAGACTTCACCTTCAACCCAAGCTCAAAAGAAATTAGCCACTCATATTTTAACTAAAGATAAAAAAGAAAATTTTATTAAAATACAAAGAAACTATAAGAAGGAGAAGAAATTTCAGAAATCTAAGCTTAAAAATGAATTCAGGGGTATCAAATTAAGGGGGGAGAGCCCCCTTTTTATAGATACATTAAGTGAATCGTGACCATCGGATTAAAAACAATTCAGATGCTCAGGATTACGGCACGTCATCAGTCAATAGTCAACAGTCAATATTTGTACAGTAATGCCACCTGAATAGTAAATAATCCCATGTAAGCGCATATACTGTACACACGATTTTTGCTCCACTGAGATGCTGCCACGTCATCGATCTACAGTACATAAGAAATTTAGTCCAATAAGATTGTGACACATCATCGGTCAACGCCACATAAGCAGTCAATCCACATAATTTGTCCAATCAGATACTGCCACGTCATAGGTAGTTGCCACATCATCGGTCCGTATATATGAACAGTGTCGTGAACAGTATCATGAACAGTACCGTATATGTGAACAGTGACTTTTTTCCTTTAATGCTCCTCTTAAGGTTTTCGACCGTCCTGAGTCTAAATATGACATCCGTTTTGCTGTCTGATCACTCGTTCATTGTGAAACGATCGTGATGTCCCTAAAATACATAAAATACATAGTTATAATAAAACACATATAATTAAATAACAAAATACTTAAATAAATAAAAGTAGCAATGTTAGTGAGATTTAAAGTGTAAAATGATGATTTTCTCCTTTATAAATATACACTTTCTAACACTCAACATACGTGCGAAGTGTTTTTTCCAAATCAAGGTCTAAAGGTTCAAGATTAGGTGATAATGACCTTCGACCATGCATGCAAACAACAAAATAAATGAAAATAAAATAAATAAAAATAAAGAGGAGAGAGAAATTACGATACTAACCTTGTGACATTATTATAACCTTACTATGAACATACACTCAAGTGCTAAAAAGAAAATACAAGAAATAGATTAAATAAAAATAAAACAAGAAGATAAATTACAACGAAAAATAAAAAATAAAAAATTACAGAACTATAAAGAAGAGAAAAAGAAACAAAATTAAATTACAGGAAAAAGATTTAAAAGAAAACAACAAAAAAAATTAATTCTATGGATTAATAAATTAACAAATAAACCAAAATTACAAAAAAAACTCAGAAATTAAATTATAGAAATTTAAAGAAATTTAAATTACCAAAATTAAATTACAGATTCACTTTTTTTTAATTTTTTAAATTTTTTAAATTTTTTTTATAATTTTTAAAGAAAGCAATAACAAAAAAAATTTACTTAAAAAAATTAATTCTATGAATTAATTCTACGAATAAATTAAAATAAATTACGAGATAAACAAAACAAATTATAAAGAAAAGTAAAGTAAAAATTAAAGTACAGAAATTTAAAGAAATCACAGAATAAAATTAAATTGTAAAAATTAAAATTACAAAAATTAAATTATAGAATTATTATTTTTTTATAAGAAAAAAATACAAGAAAACAAAAAAAAATTAATTCAACAAATTAAAATAACTTACTTCCCCGGCAACGGCGCCAAAAAACTTGTTGTGTAAATTTTATTGAACTCGCAAGCGCACGAATCTATTGTAAAATAGATTAATGGTAACGAGTGTTGATCCCACGAGGAGGTTGATTTTAATTATGTGCAGAATTAATTTTCTTTTAATGGGAACAATTAAATTATGGTAATTTTGTTCTAAATTGTGAATTAAAATGGCGGAAATAATTAAAAATGAAACTATTATAATAAAGCACTTGGGTATCTGGATCTGCATCAACATGCTCCATGGGCTAAATATTCCATATTAATACCAATTAAATCATAAGGGGGGATTTCACACCTCATGAACTACTCTCCAATAAGTATGGTGGTGCAAAAAGGCATCGTCTTAAATAATAAATAACCTTGTACTTAGGGTCTTAGGTTTAACTGGAAAGTCAGAATTGTAGACAAGACTATTATTATTTGTCGACAAAAAGTCAAAACAACCACAAATATTAGAGGGGAAGAGAAAATAAATTTACCAAATTAAGCCCAAGGGACATGTTGAGACTTCACCTTCAACCCAAGCTCAAAAAGAAATTAGCTACTCATATTTTAACTAAAGATAAAAAAAGAAAATTTTATTAAAATACAAAGAAACTACAAGAAGGAGAAGGAATTTCAGAAATCTAAGCTTAAAAATGAATTCAGGGGTATCAAATTAAGGGGGGAGAGCCCCTATTTATAAATACATTGAGTGAATCGTGACCATCGGATTAAAAACAGTTCGGATGCTCAGGATTGCGCCACGTTATCATGTACTGTACACACGATTTTTGCTCCACTAAGATGCTGCCACGTCATCGATCTACAGTTCATAAGAAATCTAGCCCTATAAGATTGTGAACAGTGACTTTTTTCCTTTAATGCTCCTCTTAAGGTTTTCGACCGTCCTGAGTCCAAATATGATGTCCGTTTTGCTGTCTAATCACTCGTTCATTGTGAAACGATCGTGATGCCCCTAAAATACATAAAATACATAGTTATAATAAAACACATATAATTAAATAACAAAATACTTAAATAAATAAAAGTAGCAATGTTAGTGAAATTTAAAGTGTAAAATGATGATTTTCTCCTTTATAAATATACACTTTCTAACACTCAATATGGTGGATATTAAAATAATATAAATTTTTACCCAACTTTCAGCTTTAGTGATAAAGTCAAAGTTACATAATTTTCACTTACTCAATAACTTTATGTTCAAAGTCAAAAGTTATGTGCTACTCAAATGTAATTGTTTGCCACATGCATACACATTTTTAATAATTTTTGTATGATATAGTTGGTGCTATTTGATCGAAATTTCCTTATTAGGTGAGATGAGATAGCTCACCCATCTTAACCCTTTGAGATATGCTTAGACATATGTTAATAAATAAAATATTAATTTTAAAAGTTTGCCTGTCGCACTAAATACTATTCTACGGCCTAATTTAGAACTGTTTTATATATGAACTCACAGAAAAAAAAATTGGAAATAGCTTCAAACATATTATTGGCCTTATTTCAACACTAGCAACCTTATCTTTCTTTCCTCATGCAAAAGCAAAAAAATTGCCCATTACCAAAGAGGTACAAGTACTTGGAACATCCCAAAAGCTATAACGTTCTCCATTTCCTCATCTATGACAACAGTTCGAGAGCAACGCCAGGAGATTGCACTGTAGCTGAAATCAATGACAACACATGTTTCCGCAAGCATTTACTTAGGAGACAATTATTTCCCAAAACTAATATTAAATTTCAAATACATGGACTTAATTATCTCACACTACGTATAACGACAAGGTTTCGCACATCATCCAGGTGAAACAGCCTTGAAAAAGATGACTGATTAACCTTCCCGCACAGAAACAGATTGCAACTTCGCTTTAACTTCTTACCATCATATGTTCAAAAATCATTTGAAAATATTCGTTACCAAATAATTTAAACCCCTTCAATATTCGAATTTTGTGCGCAAGGAATGCAGGAGCAAGAGACACAGATTGGAACACATGACCGAAGAAGATATTACGAACCCATATATGCTTTAAGTACTTCTCCTAAAGCTAATAATGGACAAAACAACTTAAAAAAGAAAAAGTACGAATATAGCATTACAGGAATAAATCCATATCTCAAATTAGTAGGTCTACATTTAATCACTAAAACAATTGGTAATGATCTACATTCCTAAAAACAGGCCAGTGGCTAATTAGTTCAATAAAAAGGAATTAACCTCAAAAACACTTTCTTCAATGCATTTTTATTTCCATTTAATCTATTTCCAAACAAAAACAAAGAACCAAAATACCAAAAAAAAAAAAAGGGTTATGTCAAGAGGAGGCAGAAGCAAGATGCTCGATAACTATGGAAAGAAATGAAAAAGAGTGAAAAAGTAATCTACAGAAAAGCACAAATGACGATGGAAAACATGGAATTTCTTCTTCGGGAGAATTCAAACTGGGAGTTGCTTGATTTTCATCTCTGGATCATTCCGTTGATACTCCACAGAAACCTCTACATTCCCCCCCCCCCCCCCACAAAAAAAAGCAACAAAAAAAAAAAACAAAAATGTTGACCAGTGAAGAGAAGAGAGCAAGTCAGGAGTTAAAAAACGCCGTGGCTGCTACTTTTCTTTGCCATGCAAAGTTATTCGGTCTTATTTATTAATTTTTTTAAAAAAAAATTGCCCATCATTCATTTCTTTTATAATTTTTTTCGTAGAAAAATCTCTCGGGCATGCCGCATAAAAAGAAAATAGACACAATTGGAAAAAGGAAAAAAATTTAATAATCATATACTTTAAATTTTTAATAATAAATACCAAAATTTTCCTTCTATATTTTTTTATTGTTTATTCAGACATTAAATGCTAAACTTACTACTATGCCTATTGAATACCATCACTTGCTTCAATACATGCGACAATATATTTATTATTTTTCAGAGTTTTAAACTGAATTAAACCTGTGTGGAGCATTTGTCCTGGCACACTCCGGCTAGTGAAGATAGGAATTTGATTCAGTCTCTTGATATTCAGTCTTCTTTAATAGATCACTGAATTTCTATTCGTTGATGTACATACAACATCTAATTTACCGGAGACACGCATTATTATCGCCTTTTTTTTTTTTTTGTGTGACCATTTGATTGTTAGTTTTGCAAGCTTTTCTAAGTAAATTATAATTTTTAACCATGAAATACAACTTTACCTACCCTTAGTTAGTTAGACATTCAGGTGCAATAAGACAACCACTCATGCCGCAATCCCTAGATAAAAAAGGAAACAAGTATTTGAAAAAGGAAACAAGTATCTCCGGGAGCCTTTCGACAGAAAAAGTTTCAATTTATGGCAATCTTCAGTAGGATACACACCCACAAAGTATTTTATTTTTGAGGATCACAAGGAGTTTAAAGAAATAAGAAACTCATAGAATGGCGAAGTAATCGCTAAGAAGCTGCTGCCGAATTCACCCCTGTAGAAACTTAGATTAGACCTGAAAGAACAGAATTAAAAAAAAAGTCACATTTTTCTGTAGAAAAAGAAATAAAATTCAAACAAGGGTGGAATGACCTGCAACGTACTTTCTATCTGAGGACACAATTTTACGGCCGACTTGTTTGTCATATCCCGAATAAAGAATGCTGAATCCTAGCGTCTTTGCATCTCCGTTGTTAATAAGGTCTTCTATGTCATTGATCTGATCAGTATCAGCATATTTGATTGCCAAACTAATTTCTAACCTCTTCGCACCTCTTTGGGTGCGGAACCACTTCCACATCTGTATAAATTCCTTGAAGTCAGACACCCACTGGAATTCAGCTCTGCCCCATGAGTCAAGCTTCTCTAGAAGTGCCATCAACTCATCCTTCACTGCCTCAAGTTGCGCTAACTTGCTTGATTCTTTACTTTGCTCTTCCAGCTGCTCCTTCACATATTGCTTCAAGACAACAACTTTCACCCTGGCAGCGACATCGTTTAAAATTTTTTGCTGCACAGGATCATATTGATTTGCACCTTCGTCTGGCAAATCCTCCAGAAGTGCCATGCATACAGAGTCTCTGTTTACAACCTCCTGCTACAAGTAATTCATTATTATTTAAAAAATGATGTGAAAAAGCAACGCAAAGCAAAGCAGGATGATTTGAACGGCCCTAGACCAATTTGAATATGAAATTAATAAATTCTTAATATTAAATAGCAAAATGCAAAACTCAAATACATAAGCCTAGGTAACAAACAAAAAATTCACAGAGGGAAGAACTGATTCAACTGACATTCGAATGGAGAGATTTCTTTACATCTTGCAAGCGATTTTTGACTTTGTTTTTTGCTCTCTTCGCACATTGTTTCTGCCCACTTAATCTTGTCTTGGTGTAAAATATGGGAATAGATATAAAAGGCTGGGAACATGGGACACACACGCACACTTGCGAGAGAGAGAGAGAGAGAGGGAGAGAGAAGGAGAGAGTTGACCCGAGTTGACCCACCCCAACCCACGAGTTGACCCGGCCGAATCTTGCGATTACAATCGTCGTTCTAAGCAAATAAGGTACCTTTGTGAAACTTGTGAAACGCCAGTCATAGCCCTGCCGTTTACATTGCCGAAAACGACCAAAACACCACCGGTGAAGCTCATAAGTTTCAGCCAAAAACCTGTTCTTGCTGCCATCGATCCCCCCGATGGTCGGTCACACCACTGATTGGGTTCCACTCCTCTCACCTCTAGCTTCCATTTCTATCGTGTCCTATCACCTAAAATGGTCAGATTGTCAATAATCGGCAACTTGCAAATCCGCGGCTTTGGGAGCTCGATCCACCGCCTTCATCACACGTAGGGAGTCACCGCTGGCACCATTAGACTCACCGAGGCCAGTACTATAAGACCTAAGCTTTTTGTCACCGTTGACTAAATTCTGGTTACAGTTTGACTGATAAGGGGTAATTTGACAAATTCATAAAACTTAATAGTTAATTCTGTAATTTTTCAAATTTTTATGTAATTTTGTAATTATAGACTACGGCAGTATGTAATTTAAAATTTTAAAGGTAAATTGGTAATTTGTAATATCAAGAGTATTTTGGTAATTTCACACTTCACAGTCATTTGGTAAATTCATAATGTAGTTAGGTAATTTGAAATTACAAGGGCAAATTGGTAATCTACGATATCAGGGACATTCTAATAATTTCACACTTCAGGGATAATTTTATAAATTCAGAATTTGTGGATTATGTTAGTAAAATAAATTGGGAGTATTTTCGTAATTTAAGATTACGAGGATAATTCGATAAATTGTGATTCTGATTTCTGAGGGTAATTTAGTAAGTTTTAACATCGGAGACATTTTGGTAATTTTTAGATATAAGGGTATTCTAATAATTTTACATAATCAAGAGTTGTATTACATGAGTTTCGAGCTTTATTGAATATAATTACTTGTATTTCATGTTACAGATAATAATTATATTATTTCTTAAATTAGGAGGACTCACGAACAAGAACCAACCCGAAGACATTGACAATACCAGATATAATTGTCGTCACTGTGAGTGGAATATATAAAATCTATTTTCTTTGTAGATTATTATGATTTTAAATATGGTAATGCAAATTTGCAAATGAATTTTTAAAGGCTCCGATTTAATAATTATCTAAAAATGGATTTTATTGGCAGGATTGATATTTATTGTTAAACATATTTATGATTTAATAATTTTATTATCAATTTTGAATATATACACAATGATGATATTTTAAAGAAAAGAAAATATATTTAAAAAGTTTATTTAAATGAAAAAGCAAATGAGATTTCGAATATTTTCAGATATTTATATCCATGTGTATGCGTGGTTCTTTGTGAAATCATTGGACAATACCCTTTTTCCTAAATAGTAATACTGATGAGATGAGATGATATGTGGTGATATGAGATGATATGTGATGATATGAGATACAAGCTTTTGGGGCTCGTCAGAGTACACATAGATGCTTTAGGTCGTGTACTTAGATGCTTTTGTCTTTTAGAAACCGGTTATGCATGCATAGCTATGATAATCGGATATGAGGAGAGATAATAAGATATGATAAGTATGATGAGAGATGATGAGATATGATGAGTATGATGAGATGTGATGAGATGTGATGAGATGAAATAAGAGATGATGAAATATGTTGAGTATGAATACATGTTATTTCTCCATATATCCATGTAGCTCCTAGGTATAATAGTTCACTTATTATCCATCCGTCGACGTCTGGATATAATGATATATGAGATGTTATTTTCTTGTATATCTGTATAGCTTCGGAGTATGATGATTTCTTGATTACTCGTTCGTTGAGGTCTGGATTATCCGCGTAGCTCTGGGACATGATAGTTTCTTGATTACTCCTTCATTGAGATTCGGGTATGATGAGATTATTTTCCTTGAGTAGTTGTTTGGTGATAGATTTCAGTATTTAATCTTTGGTATCATGTGTTTCCTTAGCTTTACGCATTATTATGTGACGATTTTAGGTTGCATATTTATATGATGATATGATATATTCTTCCCTAGTCATTTTATATGATATAACATATGATTTTCAAAGTTAGTGATTTGATTTTAAATATTAAGTGATTTATTAATATTGCTCGCTTACTATTTAATGAAATTGTACATTGAAAAAAATGATATGATTATTTTCAAAAGCAAAATTATTTTTAAAAACTACTATCTATTCATTGACTTTCACTTAGTTTTATACTCACTCCTGTTTTTATTATATTTTTCCCCACAGGAGACTTGCAGTACAACACTCGACTCAGTAATAATAGTTATTTATATTTTGGACATGTAATAGTGTTAAGAGTCACAAAACTTTTAGTTGAAATATTTTAGATTATATAATATTATGATTAAAAATAATTTACGTTATTTGGTATTAAAATATTTTGGATGATATTTAGTATTTATTGGGATGTTGATTGGTAGAGTTTGTTGTATTTTAAAAATATTTTAGAAGTGCTATTTTATTAATTGTCGGATTGAAAATGTTAAAACCATAGAGGAAACTCTAATGAAATTTCAGTAAAAATATTATTTTTATTATTATAAAATCGTTATTAGATTGATTTCAAGGATTAGAGAGTCCCGTCCTAGGATTCAGGATAGGTCGTGACACTTGGATCATGGAAAGAGCATGTCTGAAATGTCTAACCTATAATTTCTAATTAAGAACAAGATTGCACAGTTGTTGGTCAGTGAAAATAGAAAAGATACAGACAATTGTATCATAGAATAAAAAGAAAATATAGATGTGGTACTCATGATAACATGTTGTCAAAACCAGGATCACATCTGACACAACTTACTTTGTGGGTTTAAGGAAAAAAAAAAGAAGAAAAATCAGTGGCTATCCAAATTAACACCATTAGCTATCCACAATGGCCGAAAGGTATCTATGACAAGGCAAACACAATTAGAAATTGCTGAAACCATGTAATAAGCAATTGGTATATATTATGGGAAGCAATAAATAATTAAATTACTTGATAATATATAATTGGCATAGTGGTAAGCAACAAGCTCTTGCACATGTTAAACAAATTTGTAATCTCCCTTTTAGCTACGTACCATCAAATCAGATTTATAACTTAAAATCAAGATGACATGAAAAAAAAAAAAGAAAAAATGAGACTGAGAGATACCAATTATTTAATCTCAGCATAATGGTCTCAAGTTGGCCAGGTCTCGCATGCCTTCCTGCTGTAAATTTTGCCTGCAAATAGCATAGTCTCCCCGTTAGGCATTGGGCTATTAAATGTATCTGAAAAAAGAATTGAGCAAGGTGAAGTGTCCAAACCTCAAAGCATTTTCTCGACGGATTTAACTTCCCTTTAACTATCCCCTGTACAATAAACAGCATAAAATTGTCATACTTTTCTACTTATAAATAAAATTAAACAGCTTTATGCTAAAAAAGAAATGAATATTTTCTTGGTGAATCAGGGGGAAAAAATAAAATGGTTTGAGCCAGACGTGTCTAAACTAGTTTTCACAAATCTCATTTTGATTTTGAAATGGTTATGTCACTAGATCACCTTATATTTTATTATTTTGTTAAATTTTCATGTTAACGGGAAACTTGATGTTTTAATGTTCAAATTTCTCATGTAAGATCTCAAATGATCTGTAAATATGTTCAGAAACCAGACTACATAAACTACGGAGACCAGTGACTTGTTAACATGATAACTATGCATTCATTGATCAGAAAGCTCAAATATGCGTTCAAATAAAGCTTAAGATCAAAGAACACCTACCACAAATATGCATTCATTTATCAGAAAGTCATCAAGTTCACGCATGTTATTTTCTTTATGGATTACTATAATTTTAAACATGGTAAATCATGTTTGCAAAATGATTTTAAAGGCTTTGATTTAATAATTTTATGAAAATAGATTTTATTTGTATAATGGTATTTATTATCGAAAATGTGCACGATTAATGATTTTATTCCTGATTTTGAATATGTGCATAATAATAATATTTTAAAGGAAGGGAAATGAATTTAAAATTTGTTGAAATTAAAAGAAACTGTGATTTCAGATTTGATTATATTTTTACGTATATGTCCACATATAGTTATTTGTAAAATCGTTGGATAGTATCCTTCACTATATACAGTGATACTAATGAGATATATGTGGTGATATGAGATACAGATTTCTAATGCCCGTCTGAGTACACACAGAGGCTTTAGGCCATGTACTTAGATGCTTTTGTCTTTTAAAGATAAGTTATGCATAGCTATGATGATGAATTATGATGAGATGTGATGAGATATAATGAGATATGATGAGATGCGATGAGATATGAGATGTTATTTTCCCATTTATTAGTGTAGCTCTGACGTATGATGGTTTATTAATTACTAGTCTGTTAAGGTCCGAATATGATGATATATGAGTGATGTTTTCCCGTCTATCCATATAGCTATAGGGTAGATGGTGCCCTGATTGCCCGTCTATAAAGGTCTAGTTTATCGGTGTAGCTCCGGGCATGATGGTTTTCCAATTACTCATTCGTTGAAATTCATGGACGATGAGATTGTTTTCCCTGGATATTTGTTTAGTGACGATTTAGGATTGATGTATTTTATATGATGCTTGATATGATATTCCATGGATATTTCATTAATATTATATATACTTTTCAAAGTTAGTGATTTAATTTTAAATGATAAATGATTTATTAATATGTATTGCGTATGTATGATGAGATCGTGTTTAAAAATGATATGATTATGTTTCAGTAAATTTATGTTTAAACATTAGTATCCACTCATTTGAGCTTTGAGTGAGTTTTATACTCACCCTGTTTTTATTATATTCTCCCACACAGGAGAATTACAGATAAAACAATCAACCCAGCTACGATAATTATTTCATGTCATGGCCACATAATTGTATTAGGAGTAGTAGAGTTTTTATGTTGAGATATTTCAGATTGTATAATTTTATTATATTTTACGAATCATGATAATTTATTATATTTTGATATTTGGATACTTGATTCATATATGGTATGTTGTTGAGAAGTTAATTGACGGAGTTTATTATATTTTAGAAATATTTTAGGAGTGTTATTTTATTATTTGTAGGATTAGAAATGTTATAGCTTCAGGAGAAACTCTGTCATAATTTTAGTAGAATCTTATTTTTATAGAGTCATTATTAGTTTAGTTTCATGGATTACAGAAACTCGTCCTAGGGATTCAGGGCGGGTCGTATCAAAATATAAATATTTGAATGACATTTTTTTTCTAAACATCTGAATATAAATATTAAATTGTTTGGTTATGAACAGGAAAATTTCTAAGATTTAATGTTTTGACATTTATGTCATTTGTAGTTAGGAGTATGTAAAATTGTTATAGATTTCATAAGTTAAATAATAAAAAATTAGAGTTGAAAAAACATTTACAAAGATATATATCCAATATGTTTATATTAGTGGGTATCAACTAGTTTTATTGGTAAAATATATTGTTTTGAAAATAAGCGATTTGGAGTTTAAACCCCACCCACATGGGTAAGGAGCGAATTGAGTTTAAAAATATTATTCTCCTAACAATTTATTCAACATTTTTATAATATATGTACATTATTTAACATATATAATGCTAATAGTATTATTTGTGTGTACATGTATATTACCTATTTTTTGTTTAATCATGTAAGAAAAAATGAATCAATTAATCATTTATCTTAAATAATATAAGAAAGTTAATCATTGCTCCAAATATAAAAAATTATAAATTTTTTTATGATTATTAAATTATTTAAAAGACCAAACATGTAAAAGGAGCTATAGCTATATTGCCTTGATAAGGCAAATAGATACAGCCTGCTCAAAGTATTATCTTCAGCCTAGATGTAAATTAATAAAGCCAAAGCGTATGAACTAATGATTTTGTGCGTATTGTAAAATAATATATTTGTTAGGGGAGTTTTGAGAGTAAAGAATTACTTTCCATTCAAACTTTTGTATATTTAGATAAAAGTTAAGAATTTTAACTTTTTCTATTTAGAGGTAAATATTTTATAATTAGATATAAATTAAAAAAATGAAAACTCTTAAAAAGTCTAATAGAAAGTAAAATTAAGACTTTGGATAAAAAATAAATAAGTTCCAATTTCCTCTATGGGAATTTGTGATACCATAGATATAGATTATTCTAAAAGTCTTTTATTTATTGACTAATCATTTTTAAGTAATTATTGGCTATTAGTTATAGATTTTAGATCCCCATTTCAAAGAAACACGGCACGCTTGATCATTAAGAACCTTAGTATATTTTTCCTAATCATCAAGTGGTAATGCCAAATATAGTTTGCCCTGCACTCTTTCGATTGCTTGCTTATGCCCAATTTAAAAACGTTTGATCTCAAAGTCGAGTGGTTGTAGATAGAAAGTTTGCCTTTTACTCAATTATAATGCTAAAAGTTTGATCTTTGATTGCCTGTTGCAATAGATTCAAATGTTAAAAGACTATCAAAGGCCAGTTATAACTTGCAATAGATTCACAACTTCATTCGCACTTTATGACAAATGAATAATGTCTACAGTATATAGTTGTGTTTGGACTTTCTTATTTGTTCTCTTTTATTAATTTAGGACGCCTTCTGGGGGTTTTGGTTACTAGCAAATGAAGTTGTGAGTTGATTACTGCTCGCGAATCATGTAAGGAGAGATTTTGGATTCCCGAAAATAGATGCTTTGTAATCCAATTATTATTGTTTGATTTATTAGTTGAATTTCGTTTCAATTAGAAACTTGCGGAGGCCATTGGAAATTTGCGGAAGATAATTGAGGAGGCGACTGGCGACAAGGCTTGTCGTAGAGAATAGCATAGGAAAGATGCAACAAATTGATGAAGCAAACGCAAAGATAGCTGAGTTAAGAGGCATGAGCAAAAGCATCAAGAAATGCAAGAACGGCTCAGAATGAACCAAAATTGATGCACGTAGGAAGCACCTTAGTTGTTTTGCTACTTGCACCACTGCTTCGGAACATTTGTGTGTTTCAGTTTCCATATAGCCATCGTTTAGTATAAGCTTCTAATTAGAAAATAAATCTTCTTTATTAATTACTCTTCGTAGCGAAATTAATATGGATTTTAGGTATTTACATCTGATCATAATATTAATTTCTGTTAGAGCTTTAAAAAGGATTGCAAAATTTGAGCTATTAGCTATTGTTGTATGTGTCAGTACGTACGGCTTGCTTATCATAAACATTCAACAGCTTAAAAAAGCATTTGGGACAAGATTGCCAAGCTATTCGAACAAAAAAGTTTAGTGCTATTGGTACTCCACCGACTTCTGTTAAGAGATACCGTTTTATTCCGAAATTAGCCTCACTTTTTTCTCCAAATAAAAGCTTAGCATTATCTCTTCTACTGAAACAAGTAAAAAATTAAAAACAAGCTGGAAATATTAGCAAAAGAAGAAAAAATCAACTTTTTTTTTCCATCCTATCTTTTGTTGTTTTTTGATGATGGTTACCAAGCCTTGATTTCAACTTCATCTGTCTGCACACTTTGTTCTTATCCAAATCAATTCGTGATCGAAAATATGTGTTGAATCAAGATGAAAAAGATATCTGACTCTATGTCAACATGTATGAAATGTCTGTGGTTGACCATAAGGCAAAATTAAATAACATCAACTTGATCAGTTTCAGAAAGCCATGTAGAAATAAGTTGATGCACAAGTGCGCTGCCAGAAAGTGTCAAGGGATTACACATGGTACCGAGGATTCAAGCCTAGGGATGGCAAATATCCAGTTGAGTATGGATGTTGTCCATTCGTGTATGACTTCATAATTATCCATCATGACGGATTTGTCCATGTCGATATCTAATTTTAGATATTGGGTATAGATAAAATATTAGATATAGATATAGATTTTATTTATATGGAGATAGATATTTACGGATGTCCGTAGACATTTAATTTATATATTTCAATTTATATTTTTAAATTAAAAACCATTACTTTCTCTTCCAGCAATCAATCATTTTTTTTTTAATAATGGAGCTAGATAATAGAACCTAAATAATAATCTTCTGCTAAAATATTTGATATTTATGCTGATTCGAATCATTAATTTATTATATTAAATTATGTTAAAGTTGGAAAGTTAGCTTTAAGTACGCTGCTTTCTCATTCCTTCTCTTTCAAAGAACCGATCGTGCGTGGCCGTAATAATATTCACATTGATAATGATAATAATAATTGAACAAATAATTAAAATAAAAAATATTACTTACCAGCAGTAGGCAATCAAAATTACAAAAACGCAATCGAGAATCATCTCATCGTCATCATTAATCTTGATTGTCATCATCGAGCATTGATTAGTGGTTCTTCTTTGCTAATCATGGAGGTGAAGCCAAATCCGACGTTGAAAATTTACATGCAACTGCCGCTGCATCATCGAAGCTAAACATTGGATGGAGGTTAGCTGCTTGCGACGGAACAGCGGTGGTTCCAGTGAGGGACGGTGTCATTGGTGAATTTTTCTAAATTTTCAAAAATTAAATATTTTTTTAATTTTATTGTAAGATATATTTGACAACAGATATTTTAGTTGAGGAGAATTTTGTATTTATGTATTTTTACAATGTTTTGTTTATTGCATTTTTCATTTTTAATTTTATAAAATTAAAACCTTTTAATCTTGTGTTTGTTTAAATGGATATTCATTATCCATATCCATCCACATCTATATGGATATAATTTTAAAATATCCATTTCAAAATCTAAAAAATTTTGGATAGATATTATGGGATCTAATTGAATGAATATTATAGATATCTATCGTGGAGCAATTCAATTGCCATCCCTATTCAAGCCCCCATAGTCATACATTCCCGAGTTGACGATATGTAGATATGATTATTTAAAACAAAAAATTTAAACTAGTGTCATAATTCTATGAAAATAAAGAAATTACTTTAGATATTGTTACACGTATTCAACCTTTTTTAAAAATGGTGTCAATTTTAGCACATTCTAAACTATCACTTCATGTCAAATTCGTCGTTATGTAAAAAGTATAACTTTTAAATATTAGTTACAAAATTTAATATTTAAATATAATACCCAACCAACTATATATTTAACAATAAATTTATTATTGTTATTTGACAAATAACATGATCGGGCAATTATTTATAAAAATGAGCTCTTATAGAATTCTTCTTACCCGAATAGGCAGAATATTACAGGCAATATTTATTTCACGTGGCGAGGCAACGAATACTCAAACCTTATTAACGGTGAAAATTGAAACGTGGCACGCGCCGGCTTGCAGTCCAAGAGAATCACAGTTGGACAATGGGTAGCTTTGTCGCGATAGCCGATAACAGATCGTCATTTAAGCCGTGTGTCGTCAGGCTCCAGCTCTTCATTTGAACACTGATCGACCAAGTCCCACGTCATCCCATCAACCGCCTTAAGATAATGGCACTTTTGCAATTTTCTGACAAGTTGATGCCTCGTCAGCAAAAATTGGATAGTTGGTAACAATTCCCTACAAACACCACCATATGCCCACAATTCCATCCAACTTACCAACTGTTTATTTATCATTTTTTTTAAAGGAAGGAAACAATTCATTAAGAAGGACAAAAGTAAATGATAAGGGCAAAGAGGCTTAGCTCCTGATGGGAAAATGGAAAAAACGAATAGCAGCTATAGAATTCCTTACCTAAAATTGAATTTATGATTTAAGATACTATTTTATGCTTAAAAAAATGAATTTGTAATAGAAGGGTATTAATTTGAAACATATGAAATTTAAACAATTTAACTCAATCTGTTAGGGAAAACATCTACCACTAAATTATCTTTGAATAAATATGACAAAAAATTTAATTATTTATTTCAGAACATTTTTCAGTCCTAAAAAAAATCTAATCTTATTTAGAAGCACACGAAATAATTTACACAATTGGTAACTACCATTATTTAGATATAGAAATAGATCTTATAATCAAGCTCATGATAATATACAAACAAAATAATTTTGATAAGTATCTTTTACAATTATTTAAGTTTTTAAACGTACATTCATCAAATAAAAAAAAAATTGAGTTGAGAAACATAGAAGTAACTTTTATTTATTTTTATATAATTTTAAAAATCTCTAAAAAGTATTTGAAAGCTTTAAATTAAAAAAAATATATAATTTTAAATATATTTTTCGTTCTCTTTATTTAAAATCCCCACCGCTGCGTGAACTGAAAACGAAAAAGCAGTACAAAAAAATTCCCGTTATAGTTCAGCCAATATAAGCATGGCCGCAGCAAATAACTCTGTCTTCTGTAGCTTCCAGTTCAAGAAGCCTAGCGTGTTCCCAGGGAAAGCTCGCGTGTTCTCTAATCGGCGATTGTGACTTTCTCTCTCTCTTCATTTTTCTATCCGTCTCTTTTTCTCTCTAAATTCAAAAAATATGCACAAAAAGCAAATTCTCTGTCTCCCGCCCTTCAATCTTCATATCGCCGATCAGCTTATTTCGATAACTCGTTTAAATTGAAGAATCAGGAAAGGAATTTCAAGATGTTGGAGGATCAAGTAGCATATTTGTTACAGAGGTATTTGGGGAATTATGTGATGGGTCTTAATAAAGAAGCTCTCAAGATCAGCGTCTGGCAAGGTCCGCCAAATTTCTTTTCCTCGCTTTTCTCTTGTAATTTTCTTATAAAGTTCGGTTTCATTTCATATCTGGAGTTGTAATTGAACTATTTCTTGAAGTGCTAAAATTATTCTGTTCTTCTTGCACGTTTCCTGTTTAAAATAAGTTTGTGCCAATTGCAATGAACTTAACCACTGTTTTAGTTGTGAAATAGCAACCGTTACAGAGATTGATACTAATATAGCATGGGGTTGTTTCAGTTTCATTTTTAATATATTTGCTTGTTATGGTCTGGTGAAACTTCAATGGAACAGTTTCATCATTGTTGAGGATTTTCTGTGAAATGTACAAATATGCTAATTCAGTTACCGAAACACTGTTTAATTGTGGTAGTGGGTACAAGTATATTCCACGAAGTGGCTATAAAATGATTGAGTGTAGGACCATTGTTGTAGTATGAGTATTTAGGATACTATTATGACAAGAGAATATATAGTTTTAGAAATATTGCTAGTCTTTGTGTTCTCTTAGTTATTTATACTTTTTCCTTTTTCCTCTGAAATGTATTACAGGCGATGTAGAGCTTACGAATATGCAGTTGAAGCCAGAGGCACTTAATGCATTAAAGTTGCCCGTGAGAGTTAAGGCAGGATTTCTTGGATCAGTTAAACTTAAGGTTGGCACTGATCATTTTGTCACTAATTATGCTGAATTCTTTGTGAATGCTGTATTTCATATTGGTTAATATCCAACGAGTATTTCCTTGTGATATATTTCTGTTTCAGGTTCCATGGAGCAGGCTAGGCCAAGAACCAGTTTTGGTTTATTTGGATCGGATATTTTTACTAGCTGAACCTGGAACTCAAATTGAAGGATACAGTGAGGATGCTGTCCAAGAAGCAAAGAAAAGCCGAGTACGGGTAAGAGAGTGTGAGCCTTGTATAACTTGTTGGAAGCATCAAGTAGAATTTGTTTAAATAATAAAATGATTTTGTACTTCCCTTTTATGGTAGGAAATGGAAATGCGAATGTTGGAGAGGGCACAACAGTTGAAATCAGAAGTGGTATGGGTAACATAATTCTTTTGGACATGTATTTGCTGTCGCTATATAAATTTTCTTATTGTTTAGATTTATTAGAAGAGGGGGAAAACACTTTACATCTTTAGTACAGTATATATTTATCTGCTCAGATTATAAACCCTTCATGTGGTACCTGATTTTCGTCTTGGGGTTGAGGGTTCCATGACTCCATATTTTAAGTCCTTTTCTTGTCCTTATATTTACTGTTTTGTTTCTATGGTATTGATAATTGACTGTTTTTCTTTGTTGAAAAATGAATTTCTTTTTGCCCCCCTTTTATTATTCTTATAAGAAAGGGGATTTTACTCGAAAGAACGAAGATACAAGAGTGTGGACCAGAAGCAAACGTAGATTTTCATATATTTTATTCTGGGCCAAAAAATAAATTGTGTGAATGCTTTGCTAGCTTTGTTCTTTGCAAGTTACTGCAACTACATAGCAGTCTAGCAATAAGAAATGTGTCATTGATTTTGGAATATTTTATAATCACATGAGAATTAAATGCTTCTGAGAACAGAATGTATGATGGTACTGGCTTCTTTGGACTTACTATGAGTTTTGTGTCTTCCCTCTTCTGCTTATCTCCATTCTTGGAAACATTTTGTAATTTCTATACTTTGTTTTGACGTGCCTTTTTTTCATTGTTTTGAAGAATAAGTCATGGTTGGGATCCCTTATCAACACAATAATTGGTAACTTGAAGCTTTCAATTTCAAATATTCATATCAGATATGAGGATCTGGAGAGGTAATGAAGACACCAAGTCTTGATTTCCTAATCACCTATCAACTTTTGTTTGAGACTTGATATGACTTCTTTTTGTAGCAATCTTGGGCACCCATTTGCAGCTGGTGTAACCTTGGAGAAACTCTCAGCTGTGACAGTTGATGATAGTGGGAAGGAAACTTTTGTTACTGGTGGTGCGCTAGACCGCATTCAGAAGGTTACAGTTTTGGTTCATTCTTCAACTTTATCTAGTAGCTACACCATTGGATACTTTTCATTGACTTAATACTTTATTCCGTTATTTCAGTCTGTGGAACTTGACCGACTTGCCCTTTATCTAGATTCTGATATAATCCCATGGAATTTGGACAATCCATGGGAGGATTTGCTTCCTCCCGAGTGGGTTCAGGTGTGGTCTTATTTATCCTTTATAATACAATGAATTATATCATACCTTTTTCACCCTAATTCAAATTTTTATTTATTTTTATTCTTCTTGTCTCGTAAGTTTACTCACAATGATCCTTTTGTGCTCCAGGTTTTCAGATTTGGTACAAAAGATGGTAAACCAGCTGATCATCTTGTAAAATCCCATACTTACATTCTGCAACCCGTGACTGGGAATGCAAAGTACGCAAAGCTGCAGCCAAATGAATCTGTTGATGGTGCTCAGCCTCTACAAAAGGCAGCAGTGAACTTGGATGATGTGACACTTTGTTTATCGAAGGTATATTTTGATTTTTTAGCCTTTAATTCTGAGAGAGGGGGTTTTCAAATGGTTTTAATTAGGTTGAATATATCTATATGCTCGCAGAATGGTTACCGTGATATTCTCAAATTGGCTGATAATTTTTCTGCCTTTAATCAACGGTTGAAATATGCTCACTACCGTCCGCCTGTCTCAGTGAAATCTGATCCTAGGTCTTGGTGGAAGTATGCTTTCAAAGCTGTTTCTGACCAGTTGAAGAAAGCAAGGTAGTTTAAGAAGTTAACTTTCTTTTGATCTCTTTCCTTTTTTTTTTTTTTTTGTTACATTAATTATTTTGGTTGGAATGTTAGAAAGGAGCTTGGGTGATGTTTAACTCATATGTAGTGGAGTGGCTTGGCGTTCAAATGTCGGTGTTAAGCAGTTACAAAAGTAACTTTGTACTTGCTTGTATTACTTTCTGATTGCTCCTGTACTTGGCATGTAAGATCCACGGATGAGCAGTTTTTAAATCTTCATGTCATGGGCTTTTACTGAATATCAGTTAACTTTATCATTATTGAATATTTTCTTTTTTCTTTTTTCTTTTCTGCTTTTTTTGTATTAGTAAATAACAGCAGAGGTGATGGATGACATGTTACGGCAACCATGTTCTCTTATTTGGCCTTTATCACTTTTTAGTGTTTGAACACTCTTGTGGTACAAAGGATATGGCTAAAGCAATACTATTAATAACCCTGAATACCAGAAATTACCCTTTGGGGTGTGAGTGGACATTAGGGGTGAAAGAAATGGACATGTCTCCCGCCGTTACCAGAAATGGACATTAGGGGTGAAAGAAATTTTGTGTGCCTACTATAAGTTTAATTATCCACATTACCATGTCCTCCTTCATTTTCCTCCACTTCATGCTGCTGGTGTTGTTGCAAGTTATCTAGGTTATCTCTTGTCTCCTGTGTGTTTGAGGTCTGTCTCTTAGCTCATTGATGAATTATCTATTGAAAGAATGTAGCAATGGATAAGAGTTCTCTCACATTGTTAGCATGACTGATTTGCCAGTTTGTGGATTCTCAGAAATCATTTACCTATAGATATCCGTGTCAGTTTCTTTAGGAGTTTGTATCTTTCTTTCTCTCTCACACGAAGAAGAATTTTTTCTCTTTCTCTTTTCTGTTTCCTAATGTCTATTTCTTTATTAGTACTTCCTTTTGTGCTTTGGCTTGCATGTGGGTTGGAGCTTGGGGAACTAGTAAATATTCCTGTATTCAATTTAACCATGTATGTTTCTCCTTTTGGTATTCAAATTGATTTTGGCAGTGGGAAATTGTCATGGGAGCAAGTACTTAAGTATGCAAGATTACGCAAGAGATATATATCATTGTATGCGAAGCTGCTTAGATCTGACATGAGTCGGGCAATAGTTGATGATAATGAAGAACTTGAGGAACTTGATCGTGGACTTGATACTGAACTCATACTGCAATGGAGGTATTACTCTCTGTATGAATGTAACTGTTAAATAAGTGACTGTTATATTAGTTGCTCATTCTAAAGATGGACTGATGACATTAGTCTTGCAATAGACGGCATAAATATTTCTATTTTGTTTCTTTATGATAGTATTATTGGGGTTTCTTTTGGCCTTTTATATATCAGAATTCATTGAAATTATTGCATGCATAAGTGTATGGTGGTGGGTATTGCTGGTTTAGAAGGGCTGATCTTGCAGAAGGGTACAGTGTTAATCATATATGTTACATGGCAAGAAAGTGAAAGAAGAATTTTTGGGTTTTTTTGGGTTTTCTGGCTGCTTATAAAATAATCCATCTTCTTTTTTAATTCTTTTAGTTGATTGCATTGGAAAGAATGGCAATGCTCTCTTTTTGTTCCTTTTTTTTTTAAGTTCCAATTTCATTTTATGAGAGCAAGTAGTATATGGAGACATTACCTTTTACTAGATTGTTTTTGTATCTCTGCAACGTGATTTGTGCAGGATGTTGGCTCACAAGTTTGTTGAGCAGACGTTGGAATCTGAAAGTCACTTAAAGAAGCAGAAAACTAAGCAATCTTGGTGGTCATTTGGATGGTGAACAGCTTTGCCTAGAGAATTGACTTTTTTTTCCCCTCATTTTTATCCGTCATTTATTTGTTATTTTGTGATGCTTCAGAGTTTATATGATTTGCTAATTATTTTATCATTTCCAGGAATAATCAATCCTATAAAGATGAAAGCGAACCGTTTAAGTTCAGTGAGGAGGACTGGGAACAGTTAAATAAAATCATAGGATACAAGGAAGGTGACGATGAGCAATCGTTGATTATTAATGAGAAGTTGGACGTTCTTCATACTGCCTTGGATATTCACATGAAACATAATGCTTCAAAGCTTTTGGATGGGTCTTTCGAATCTCTTGCTGAGTTATCATGTGAAGGCCTTGACTGCTCCATTAAGCTTTATCCCGAGACAAAAGTTTTTGACATGAAGTTGGGGTCTTATCGGTTATCATCGCCGAACGGTCTTCTCGCTGAGGTCTGATTCTTAGTTTGGTTTACTTCTTCAAAATCTCACTGCATTGTGCAACTACAATACTCCTTTGATATCTCAAACTCTTACCTGAATCTGTTCAGAGTGCAACGGCTTTCGAGTCTTTAGTCGGAGTGTTCTGCTACAAACCTTTTGATGTAAAAGTGGACTGGAGCATGGTTGCTAAAGCTTCCCCCTGTTACATGACCGTATGCTTCTTCTGTCATGCTCTTGGCCTGGTGCTATTTTGGGCTTTAAGTTTATATTTTTGATGTTTGCTGATTATGTCTTTGATCAGTATTTGAAGGACTCAATTGACGAAATCATTAAATTTTTTGAAAGCAATACTGCAGTCAGTCAGACCATAGCATTGGAAACTGCAGCGGCTGTGCAGGTTTATTTCAATTTTTTTTTTTTAATGCTTTGTAATACAGTTCAATAGGTTCCTCAAGAAATTATTTCTGAAAATAATATAACAAAATAGCCTCCAAATGCTAGTTCTGTTGTGTTTTTTTTTTTTTTGGTTCTTGGGGGGGGGGGGGGGTGGTGCATATTTGGAATTCTAGATTTTTTCTGGGAACAAGTTTTGGACAATGGTTACTACGTTCTTAGGCATATCTGGTTGTAACCATGGCAACGGAAGCTTATCAGAGAATTTTGAATTTTTAGTGTATGGTTTGCATTTTAGAGATTGAAAAAGCATGTTTACTACTGGACATATTTATGTGATTGGGAAAATCACATAACGTGAGAATTTCTTGCTAAAACAATGGTTAACATTTAATGTGATTTTTTTTTTAAAAAAAAAAAACAACACAAGCATAAATATTGAATTAGAGAACAAATTTTAGTTTAAATTTCATTGACTTCCTTAGATAAAACCAAAACACTGGATGACTTTAATTATTTGAGATTCTTTTCCCCTTTTTTTAATTTTTTTTTTTAAGTACCATAATCCCTCCCTGAAATTTATCTGAAATGGGCAGTTTCTTGGTATCTCAAAACCTTCCTTGCAAGGGATGTTTATGTCAGAAAACCTGATCTGGGGAGTCTGCCTTTATTTTGGTTAAACCTCTAGGGAGGTTTGATGAAATATTACCAAACTTATAACTGGATGTGGCAGTGATGTCTTTAATTTGTGAAGTCTGCCTGTATTTTGGCCAAACGTTAAGGAAGTTTGATGAAATTCTCCCAAACTTGTAATTAGAGTTGTTTGTGATGCATTTTATTTTGCCTTCCTGCAGAGGGGAATTGAATGTAACCAGTATGCTTCTTGTAGTTTAGACATGTAATAAACGGTGCATTTTTGTTGCTTTTTGCCAAAGAAATGAATCTCTGATTCAAGTGTCATAATTTTTTCTTTCATAACAACCACCACTTCGACTGGGTTATCATCTTTCTCTTCTAGTTAATTGTCTTACCTATTTCAGAAATTATGAGTAATGTGCCTGATATAGTGAGTAGTTGGCTGACGGTGTCGTTAACTGGTAACTAGATGACAATTGATGGAGTCAAGCGCACTGCACAGGAGCAAGTGAACAGGGCTTTGAAGGATCATGCCAGGTCTGTTAGTTTTTCAAATTTGCATTGGTGAATGTACACACGATTTCTGAATTATGATGAAATCATGAATTTGAGTAATAAAATTCAAGTTTGTCCCATTTGTGTATGTGGTTCATGCAGACTTACAGTTGATTTTTTGCATGATCTGCTTTGTTGTTTTGTTCTTAATAATTTGTTTGAGAGTCTAAAATGATGGTTATTCCTTAGCTGACATGCCATTGAGATATAGATTCAGGAAGGTTATCAGTAAACTGTCCAATTAAAGGTCTCTCTTGCAGCTAAGTTACTTTCATATGGATCCTATAGGTTATATGTTCATTTTTCCCTACTGATTTTATGCTGCCCAGCAAATATAATAAGCTTTTGGATGGTGGCTGTATACAATTGATCATGATGTCATGATAGCTGCAGAAAGCTGGTTATTTTAGTTATAAATTAATTTTCTGGTAGGTTTCTACTGGACTTGGATATTGCTGCTCCCAAGATTACAATTCCAACTGAATTTCGTCCGGATGATACCCATTCAACAAAACTCATGCTGGACTTGGGAAATTTGGTTATCCGTTCGCAGGTTAATGCACAAACTAGATCTTTTTTCTTCTTAATCCAAATGTGTAGCAAGACTCTGATATGCAGAGTTTGCTGAATGAGTGCAGGATGACTATGAAAGGAAATCATCTAAGGAGCTGGATATGTATTTGCAATTTGATTTGGTTTTGAGTGATATATCTGCTTTTCTAATTGATGGTGACTATCATTGGAGCGAGCACTCAAAAAAATCTTCTGCTTCCAAGCACAAAAGTGGTGCTAGCTTTTTGCCTGTTATTGATAAGTGTGGGGTAATCTTAAAGCTTCAACAGGTATCGCTCTCTGTATTGCACCTTGTATTTTGTGTGTGACTTTTATCGGCAATGCTCTATTTACCAGTTAAGTTGTTGAAATTGATGTTATACATGGCATATACAGATTCGATTAGAGAACCCATCCTACCCTTCTACAAGACTTGCTGTACGGCTTCCGTCACTAGGGTTTCACTTTTCCCCAGCTAGATATCACCGGTTGATGCAGATATCAAAAATATTTCAGGAGGATAGTGAGAAATCAGATCTCATTCACCCTTGGGACAATGCTGATTTTGAGGGTTGGTTATCCCTACTTACTTGGAAGGTTGTTGCAGAACATTTAGTGCTTCTAATCACTCTTTTTTCCTATTGCTTTGATTTCTTTTTAATCCCCTTTTTTCCGGTAATGTAATGTGATAGGGTGTTGGAAATAGGGAAGCTGTGTGGCAACGGCGATATCTTTGCTTAGTTGGGCCTTTCCTTTACGTGCTAGAGAGCCCTGGTGCTAAATCATATAAACAATACCTCAGGTTCATACGTCAACTTTCCCAATTTATATGTGATTGGCTGACACTGTCTTATTGCAAATATTGGTTTAGAAAACATAAAAATATCACAACTGAGAGAATACTTCGACTGAATGAAAGATTTAGCTGCTGTACACTTGTGTGGTTGGCAATATAATCTCCTTTTCTATTAATTGTTTCTGGGTATGAAGAGGATATCATAGTTGTTCCTGGTGCTTGTTGGTTGATTGGTCTTGAGTAATCTATGGTAATAAATATTTGGTTGCTGTTGGAATTGCATTTTGTGTTCCAGAAATTGTTTTGAGGATAAAGGAGAATATCAAGGAAGTGGCTGCTGCTAATTTTTTATTGATATCTCTGAGTTGCAGCTGCTCCTTCCAATTCAGAAAAATTGAGAAGTTTTAGTTAAAATGACATTTTGGCTTTTGTGATGTATTATTAGGATTTTTATGGATATCTTGACTTTCAGTTTTGAGAGTGGACACCTTTCATTGTGTTTCTTCCGGATATTTCTTTGTTATAAATAAAATATCTCATTTTCTATGAAGAAAGAGTAAATGATCAAAATTGTTATTCCAAGTTTAATAGTTATATATACTTCTTGCTTACAACTGCAGTTTACGAGGGAAGCAAATTTATCAGGTTCCATCAGAATTGGTTGGCAGTGTGGAATATGTATTAGCTGTCTGTGATGCTGCCCGATCCAATAGCAAGGTTTGACTATCACTGCTTCCTGGTTTAAGACTTAAGGGGTTATTTGAATTCCCATTCATATTTGATTAGGTCTACTGAATTTTACTAAGTTTGTGTGTGAACTTGTGATTAGGTTGTAGAAGATATAAATGCACTCATATTACGGTGTGATTCCGATGATACAAGGAAAACTTGGAAAAGCCGATTGCAAGGGGCTAAATATAGTGCTTCGGTACGTTCTTCATAGCTATATTTTTTATTTATTTTAATTTATACATTAAATAATTCCTTACCGTTATAGTTTGTGCAGTATGTCAAATATAGTTTTTCTCTTGGTTTTCATTTCATTTTAATTGGAGGTCTTTAAGTGGTTGCCTTCCCTTCTTACTTTTCTTTCTTCTGAAATTTTGTATTGGTAAGAATCTATTTCCAGAGGTTTATTGTTCTAGTTTTGGCTTGAATCATGGTACATAATAAATGTTCGAGGACCTTAAATTCTTTCAATCTGTTAAATATGTCATTGAGACAGCTACTAATATGAACAGAAACTGTGAAAAAATTGCATTTCCTTTGTTTGACTACATCATGAGCAACCTGTGTTGAATATTCTATATAATGGATGAAAATGGTGTGCATATATGGGCATTTGTTTTGAGCTTGATGTGGTGTAAAAGCAGGAGCATTGGTGGAAAAGGTCGTTGTTTGTTTAACCATAGCTGTTTATTCAACTAACTATTCAAATAGTAGTAGAATATAATAGAGACTCTCAAACATAAATTTTCAACCAGGGTACAGCTCCAATCACTGGTCTATCAGAAACTTCATCAGACTCCGAGGATTCAGAGAGAGAAACTAACAAGAATCCTGATGCCTTTGAGATCTCAAAGATAGAGAGAGTGTTTATAACCGGTGCTCTTGATGAACTGAAAATTTTCTTCAATTATAGTCATCAGGTAGTTTGGCCAATATTTTTGTCCGGGAGTTCCCTTTCAGTGAAACTTGCTAAAAATCTGACAAATGTGTTGCTTTCGTAGCATGATCATAGTTTCATGAAGATTCTTCTTGCTGAAGAGATGCGACTATTTGAATTTCGAGCCATAGGTGGGCAGGTGAGATCAATAATAATTGTTACATATATTTGAGGAAATGACAGTGTTTTTCTCTTTTGAAAGATGTACCTCCATGGAAACAGGTTCAACTTTCAATACGTTCAAATGATATGTTCATTGGCACCGTTTTGAAATCTTTGGAGATTGAAGATTTAGTTGGCATCCATGGAGTATCTTGGCCTTGTTACCTGGCAAGATCATTCATCCACAGTTCAGATGCACATTTATGTTCCGATGAGCCTGCAATTCGAAGTGTCGACGGTAACGATCTGACCCTAAGTGAAGGAGAAAAATTCTACGAGGCACCAGAAGATTTGGTTGACTCTGCAGATCATGCTATGCAGTCACTACAAACAGTATCCAAGAACTTATCGCTCAAGACACCCAGTTTTAGTCGTCTACACGGTTTAGTCCCTGACGCCACAGTTGAAAATAGGATGGAGGATGCTGAAGTAACAGAAACATTGGATAGTTTTGTGAAAGCTCAAGTGGTTATCTATGACCAGAACTCTCCTTTGTATAACAATATTGATAAGAGGGTTGGTATTTTCCTATGTTTGAGTTTCTGCTGTTACCTGTAAAAGACTAAAAGTTGTTTAGTGACGAATTATCAAGTAAACAATTGTTTCAGGTGACGGTGACCCTCGCCACATTGTCATTTTTCTGTCGTAGACCTACAATTCTTGCCATTATGGAATTTGTCAATTCTATCAATACTGAAGGTGATAGCTGTGAATCTTTCAGCGATACTTCTTCAGCAGCCATTGAGAATATTTCTGGAGAAGGCATGGTTGGTGACCAACATTTGATGGCCATTGAGGAACCTGTTGTCAAAGGTCTGCTCGGGAAAGGGAAATCTCGAGTTATTTTTAATTTAACATTGAATATGGCACGTGCTCAAATTGTACTCATGAATGAGGATAGAACTAAGCTTGCTACTTTGTCACAGGATAATCTGCTCACTGATATTAAGGTTAGACAGAGCATATATATCTTGTTAGCATTTCCCCTTCTCTTCATCTGTCCTGTAGTTTTCATTGCCTAAATATGAAGTCTATTCTCAATTTTCTTTTGTCTTAGGTGTTCCGTCATCTTTCAGTATAAAGGCTGCCCTGGGAAATCTGAGGATAAGTGACGACAGTCTTCCTGACAGCCATATGTATTTCTGGATCTGTGATATGAGAAATTCAGGAGGCACTTCATTCATTGAGGTACTTTAACTTTTGTTCTCTTTTCTTTTAAAGAATGACACCTTGGTATTATTTGGTTTTATCTATTGGACATTCTATCAGTGTCTGTTCTGGTGAGAACCATTTCATAGGTTTTTATTCAGAATAATCTGTGTATTTATTTTTATCCAGTGGCCTTAATGGTTAATTTTATGAACATTGCTTCTGGTTATGTAGTTGGTTTTTACTTCATTCAATGTTGAAGATGAAGACTATGAAGGTTATGAATATTGCCTTTTTGGGCAGCTTTCAGAAGTGCGCGTTGTTTATTTGAATCGCTTTGTCCAGGAGGTAAACCTGATGTAAATACTCATCTACCATTTTTCTTGTTCCTTTTCTATTATGGATGAAATTTCTCATATGTTTGAAATTTTATATGTAGGTTGTTAGTTACTTTATGGGCCTCATTCCTAATAGTTCAAAAGGTGTTGTCAAATTGAAAGATCAAGTAACAGATTCTGAGAAGTGGTTTACGACAGGTGAAATTGAAGGATCACCTGCTGTAAAGTTGGATCTTTCACTTACAAAGCCCATAATTTTAATGCCTCGGGGAACAGACAGTCCTGAGTACGTGTACCATTGTTGATAGTTTATATTCCTATTTTACCTATGTACATTATGATATATTCATCTAATTTTTTTAATTTTCTTTGGCAGTTACTTGAAGCTTGATGTGGTTCACATAACTGTCCTCAATACCTTTGAGTGGTTGTCTGGGAGTAAAAATGAGCTGAATGCCATTCATTTGGAAATTTTGACTATTCTGGTGAGAATCACAAGCTATCTGCAGTAAGCTTATTGAGATGGTGGATTCTAGAATATACCTGCAATTGGCTTGATCAGACAAGCTCTTGCAGAAAATTATGAACCACTATCAGCTTGATGCTTCATTGCTGGGCTTCTTTTATGGACACAAGCTTTCAACCCTGTGTTTGCAACCATTGTTTCCATAATTATTTTCTCAACTACCATTATAAGTTTTCTCTCATGCATTTAATTCCTGACTCTTTTCTATGTACTTAGGTTGAAGACATCAATCTAAATGTTGGTACTGGATCAGAGTTAGGTAAAAGCATAATTCAAGAAGTTAAGGGTGTTTCTGTTGTTGTTCGGAGGTCACTCAGAGACTTGTTCCATCAGATACCCAGTACAGAAGCTGCAATCAAGGTAATGTATTGAATATTATCTAGAGCTCAAGTCTCAAATGAAGGCATGTAGATGTCTACTTATTCTGACACAGGGATTTTCAGATAGAGGAACTTAAAGCTTCACTGTCAAACCAAGAATACCAGATAATAAGTGAATGTGCAGTGTCTAATCTTTCTGAGACTCCACGTACAATGCCTCCATTGAATAACTTTGCGACATCTTCTGAAGATGGTATAGAATCTGTCATTCCTCAAGCTCCACCTGGTGTTGAATCTCGAACTCTAGATAGGGAACTGTGGATTACAATGGAAGTTTCGGTCGCCATTAATTTGGTTGAATTGTGCTTACATGCGGGGGTAACTGGAGATGCATCCTTGGCCTCTGTGAAGGTACATCATTTATTCTGCATATGTGTATGGTCTTGGATGTTCCATTCTTTCTTTTAGGTGCATGTGACAGAGTTCACACTGATATAATTTGTAATGCCAACTTGTCAGCTTCATCTCCAATTTTGCATGCATGTGAGACTGACAGTTTCTTGTTCTCTCTTTTTGATGTATTACTTGTGTTGTCTGCAGTGGACAAGTCGACTGTGTGATATATTCTTGAATGTGGACCGTCATCTGCATCAGTATTTTTAAAATTATATTAGTAGTCGAGCTTTGAGATTGTTCAACTGGGAGTATCATTGCATGTTTATGTAAAATGAAACTTTAACGTTTCCTCGTTTGAACGTTTCTATATTTTCTTCTCATACAGGTTAGTGGTGTGTGGTTACTCTACAAGTCTAATAGTTTGGGTGAAGGTTTTCTATCGGCAACACTTAAGGACTTCAGTGTGATAGATAACCGTGAGGGGACTGATGAAGAATTCCGGTTAGCAATAGGAAAGCCTGAGAACATTGGTTATGGTCCTCTAAAGTTACTCTTTGATGATGAACACCGGATTGATGCAAATGTTACAAAAGAGAACGCTTTTAAGCCGGTTACTACTATGCTTATTCTTGATGCCCAGTTCAGACAAAACTCATCTTTGATTTCTGTATCTCTCCAAAGGCCACAACTACTGGTGGCACTCGATTTCCTGTTGGCAGTGGTTGAATTTTTTGTTCCTTCAGTTGGTAGCTTGCTGTCGAGTGATGAGGATAAGAGCCCTATGCCTTTGGTTGATGCAATCATTCTGGATCAGTCAATTTACTGTCAACCTTCTTCTGAATTCTCACTATCTCCTGAAAGACCTCTAATTGCTGACGATGAAAGATTTGATAATTTTGTTTATGATGGTAGAGGTGGAGTAATGTACTTAAAGGATAGGCAAGGGTGTAATCTTTGCAGCCTAGCAGGGAGGCTATAATCCATATTGGAAGTGGTAAAAAATTGCAATTTAAAAATGTTGTCATCAAGGTATCAAAATATATACTTATATATATTTTGTTTCTTTTTCGATTCATCACTGATATGAGTATGGGAAATCATATCTATGCAAAGAACATTTGACTAATTTCTCAACTGTCCTTAACAGAATGGGTTATACTTGGATTCCTGTATATTGCTTGGAGCGAACAGTAGCTATTCCGCTTCAAAGGAAGATGGGGTCTACCTTGAGGAGGGGATGAAGATCCTCTCCAGAACTGTTCAAGAGAAAATGTCAATGATTTACAATCCCAAAACTCTGCAGTTGATAGATCTGTGGAGTTAATCATTGAGTTTCAGGTCAAGTATTTGTTTTGATTTTCTGCCTTTTCTTACATGGTTTATTTAAGAATGTGAAGGATGCCATATTTTTATGTCTTTAGGTTGATCTATGTGATTGTTTTATCCTTGTTTTATCTCTAATGCAAACCAGGGTTGAAAAATATCAAAATTGATTTCTTATTTTAAATAATTACATGGCTGAGTATATGTAGAGATTACACCGAGAAAAGAATGGAAAAGAATATCTGTTACAATCCCTGAAAATCAGGGATTTTACAACTAACTTTCCTAATTTATTTACAGCCTAAAAGACCTCTCGACACTCCCTCTCAAGCTGAGGAATGAATATCTTCCATTCCCAGCATGGATACAATCTCATGGAAACTAGAACAATTTAATCCTTTTGTTAAAACATCAGCTAGCTGACCTCTCGAAAGAACATAGGGCATACATATGAGTCCTTCCAACTTTTCTTGGATAAAATGTCTATCGATCTCAATATGTTTCGTCCTATCATGTTGAATAAGATTGTGAGCAATATTGATTGCTGATTTGTTGTAGAGCTTCACAGGTTCCTCCCACTTGACTCTCAAAACATCTAGAATAATTTTCAACCAAAGTAGTTCACACATCCCTTGAGCAATAGCCTGAAATTTAGCTTCTACTGATGATCTAGCCACCACATTTTGCTTCTTGCTTCTCTATGTTACCAGATTACTCCCAAGGAATGTACAATAGCCAGTTGTTGATCTTCTATCCACTATAGAACCTGCATAATCTGCATCCGTATAGGTTTTTAACGTTAAAACAGAGTTCTTTCTTAACAAGATTCCCTTCCTGGGACTACCTTTTAAGTAGTGCAGTATTCTATGTGCAACTTGAAGATGAAGTTCTCTCGGATCATGCATAAATTGGCTGATCACACTCACTAAGTAAGCTATATCAGGCCGAGTGTGTGTGAGATATATAAGTCTCCCAACTAGTCTTTGATACATTCCCGTATCCACTGCTGGTTCCTCTCTTGCTTCACTTAATTTTTGCTTTAGAGCTATAGGTATGGCAGCCGGTTTACAACCAACCTTTCCCGTCTCCATCAAAAGATCAGTTACATACTTCCGTTGGGATACAAAGATCCCTTGTCTAGAATACGCCACCTCAATCCCAAGAAAATACTTCAATCTTCCAAGTTTCTTTATCTCAAATTCCTGAATCAATCTCTTTTTCAATTCATCTTTCTCCTTCTGATCATTCTCTTTCACGATGATATCATCAACATACACAAGTAAAGTTGTCACTCCTTCTGAGGTCGAATGCTTAAAGAACAGAGTGTGATCACCTTGACTTTGCCAATAACCCGAATCTTTCATTACCTTAGCAAATCTACCAAACTATGCTCTAGGGGACTGTTTTAACCCATATAAAGTCTT
Source organism: Aegle marmelos (assembly GCA_030449875.1). Classification (NCBI taxonomy): domain Eukaryota; kingdom Viridiplantae; phylum Streptophyta; class Magnoliopsida; order Sapindales; family Rutaceae; genus Aegle; species Aegle marmelos. The sequence continues at coordinate 120,289 of JASUUL010000137.1, forward strand.
TTTAAGCTTACAAACTTTATTGCCAGTCTTATTCCCTTCAAATCTTGACGAAATGCACATACATATTTCCTCATCAAGTCTCTATGAAGAAAGGTATTTTTCACATCATATTGCAGCAATGACCAGTTAAAATAGGCTGCTAAGGACAATAAAATCCTTACAGTATTCATTTTTGCCACCAGAGCAAATGTCTCCTGATAATCCACCCCATAAGTTTAAGTGTGCCCTTTTGCAACTAACCGTACTTTATATCTCTCAAGAGATCCATGAGCCTTATGCTTCAAGGTAAATACCCATTTGCAATCAACTATATTCTTTCCTTTTGGTCTCTCCACTATCTCCCATGTTTGATTCTTTTCTAGAGCCTCTAATTCCTCTCTCATAGCATTCCTCCACTCCTTTTTCAATAACGCCTCAGAAAGTGTGTTTGGTATGGAGATTGTGTTTAGGCTGAATATAAACCTCTGGTGGGATGGTGATAGGCGTTTAGGTGAGACATAATGGGAAAGAGGATGTAGTGGCCTGTTGGTGCATTCTCAGGATTTTTTCCTGATGACAATGGGCAAATGAGAGTCATCTGAATAACCATCTTCAAGATTAGTTATCTCCCCTGAAGATGGGACTTAGGAAAATAGGATTTGTTTTCGAAAAAGGTAACATCAGCTGAGATATAGAATTTCCTTGATGGGGGATGATAGCATTTGTAACCTTTTTGTGTAACTGAATAACCAATGAAAATGCACTTGATGGTACGGGGGTCTAACTTCCCTCTGTGTGGACGATGGACATGGACAAAAGTTATGCACCCAAATATCCTAGGTATGAGGCCATTTAAGGTTCTAAAAATGAGGGTAGTAGGTGTTAAGGACTTCCATAGGACTCTTGTTGTCAAGTACCTGCGAAGGTAATCTATTTATCATGTGTGTGGCTGTCAAGACGGCTTTCTCCCAGTAGGATTTAGGCGTGTTACCATGGAACAATAAGGCTCTAGTGACATTTAATAGGTGTTAATTTTTCCTCTCAGCTATCTCATTTTGTTGGAGAGTATCCACACAAGAAGAAGTGTGAATAATTTCTTCTTTTTGAAAATAAGGAGATAAAATCTTATTAAAGTAATCATTAGTATTGTCTGACCTAAAGGTTTTTATTTTTACCTTAAATTGGTTTTGGATCATGGAATTGAAGCCGAGAATAATACTACTGACATCAGATTTTTGTTTAAGTAAAAACAGCCAGGTTACGCATGTGCAATCATCAATTAATGAAACAAGCCAACGAGTCCCTGAAACATTAGGAATAGTAGATGGACCTCAAATATCATTATGGATTACTTGAAAAGGAAAAACATTTCTTTTATTACTGATAGGGGAAGGTACAAGAGTATGTTTTGCTAGCTTGTTTTGCTAGCTCACAAACATCACAATGGAACTTAGAGATATCAAATCCTATGAACAATTGTGGAAACATAATTTGTAAGACTCTAAAAGACGGGTGACTAAGACGATAATGTTAAAGCCAAATGGCATCTTTATTGGAAGAACTGAGAAGAGACACATGCAAGTTACTGGCAGTTTTCTTTGAAATTTATGGGTGGTAGAGACCATTTCTTTCTTAGCAAGTCCAATCTTCCTTCTCGAGGCCTGATCCTGAAGAACACAATGAGACAAGAAAAATATTACACAACACTTGAGGTCAGTTATAAGTTTCTGAATAGAAATAAGATTAGCAGATAACTTTGGCACATGCAAGACATTTTTAAAAACCACGAAGTGGTTAATGTAAACATCTCCTAAACCTGCCACTGTAGCCAATTCTCTATTGGCAACAATAATCTTCCTATTACTCGGGTAAGGAGTATATATTCAAAAAAAATGTGAGGAATGTGTCATGTGATCTGTGCCTCCAGAATCTAATATCCAAGAATCATTAAAGTACTTGTCAAAAGCATGTAATTCATAAGAAGTCACAGGTTTACCTGAGAGGACTAAGGAACTAGCTCCAGATGGTTTCTCAAGAGAGTTCAATAAACTTCGTAATTTTTCAATCTTATCCCTTTTGAACCCTATCTCATCTCCTTTGAGTCCCTTGCTGTTCAGTCCATCTTCATCCTTTGATTGCTCCGTGAGATGAGCTTGGGGCCTCTATTGTCTTCCACGTGTTCCCCACTCACTGCTTAGAGGTTTGCCATTCAACTTCCAGCAAGTTTCCTTTGTATGCCTGAGCTTCTTGTAGTAGGTGCACCATAAGGTATCTCTATTTTCTCTCTGCTAGTTCTCCCTTCCTGAATTCCTGTTTGATCATCCTTATTCTTCTCTTGATATTCCATTTTAGTCACCAAGGCAGATCCTTCCATGCTGCCTGTTTTTCTAGCATCACATTCCTTTGGCTCTCCTCTCTCGAATAATTGAAAACTGGCTTCTTCCAGCGAAGAACTTCCTCCTCCTTGCTAAGAATTTGCACTCGGACTTGATCAAATTCTGGATTCAAGAAGCCAAAAGTCGTACACTTTGTCACCTTTAATAAATTTCTTGAGAATCACTTCATCCTCCGAACATTTCATCTCAAACACGCTGTAGTGATCCAATTCTTGCCACATGATCTGTAGAATATTGGCGTATTCCGTGACAGTCATGTCATACCTTGCTTCATTCCATTTGTCTTAATTTTTATCTCATGCACCTGGGCTGCATCACGTGTAATCCCATATCCCCTTTGCACTATTCAGAAACATGCAGGTGTCATTAATGGCTGGTTCCATTGAATTCCACAGCCATGACATGATCATTGAATCTTCCTCATCCCATGTCACAAATTCGGATTCTGTCTTTGCTGGTCTAATCCCAAGCAGATGGCTGATTTTTTCCTTTCCTTTGAGATACGTGTGGACGACTTGTGACCATTTGAGATAGTTTCTCCCGTTGAGTTGATAAGAGGCTTTAATATTCTGCAAGTCTCTGGATTTCTGGGCAGTAGAGACATCCTCAATAGTCGAAGAAGTGCTGGTGGCCTTGGGTTCGGATTCGGGCATGATTGAATGAAGAGGAAGTAAAAAAAAAAAAAAAACAAGGAAGAAAAGCAGCAATTAAGGCTACTCAGGCAGATTTCAAAAAAAAAAAAAAAAAAGGATGATGAACGACAGCAATGAAGGCTGCTTGACAGCGTGAAATCCCAAAAAAAAAAAAGCCTTAGGGCTCTGATACCAAGACGCAAACTAGGGTTGAAAAATGTCAAAATTGATTTCTTATTTTAAATAATTACATGGCTGAGTATATATAGAGATTACACAGAGAAAAGAATAGGAAAGAATAGCTATTACAATCCCCTGAAAATCAGAGATTGTTACAACTAATTTTCCTAATTTATTTATAGCCTAAAATACCTCTCGACAATCTCTAATGTCTTAATTGATTTCTACATGAATATTTTGACTTTTAGTCAATGTTGACAATATTTTTGAAGTTTATAGTTCATTATTAACACTTTTATGTATTTTATGTTCCTTTGTAACTGAAATGTTTGTTTCCAGGCTATTGGCCCAGAATTGACCTTTTACAATACATCCAAAGATGGTGGGAATTGCCGATGCTTTCAACAAACTTTTGCATGCGCAGTTGGATGTCTTTAGCAGGTTATTTATAATCCATGCGACTACCATACTTTTTTTTAGGAAATGCTACACGATGCAGCTCAAATTCTAATAAAAAATTTAATTTCCCCATGCTTTGAATTTGAAAACGCAGGTGGGAAGGCATATAAATGTGTCCTAAAAGCAACATGCTGCTGGATGGCCAGAAAGAATATATCAACCTTTAGCCTAATTGAAAAGTCAAAATATGAATCTTGAAAATTTATTAGACTTGGATAAAGCCTCTTGGCGCTTAACTATTTATTAGGCAAAACTTCTGTGATGTTAAAAGCATTATTTGGCAAGTCTGAAACCAGCATCTGAATATTAGATTACCCTCTGAATAAAATTCTGATTTATTACCTATGGTAGAATTCTAATAGTGCTAGTTAATATGTACATAATATGTAGGATGTTTCTTAATCCTGTTAGGGTATACTTTCTAGTTTATGGCTGTGTTCTGATGTTATCTGTGATAGATTGCTTCCTAGAATAATCTAGATGTTGAAATCTTTCTTCATAGATATTTGGTTTCAACTCCATTTTACATCTTTTTTAACTCTTCTCTTTTCAATTTGCTGCAATTCTGAAGTACCCATGCCTGTTTCAGCCCAGCCAGATTGACTGGCTGAAACCTAATATTATTATTCTATGATCCATGATGCTCATAGGGGCTCCATACTTGTTTATTCTCAGAGAACCAAGAGGTAATGAGAACAAACCTGACACACTAGTAAATTATGTTTTCTCCTGTACCTAACGTCCATAAAGTAAATTTTGTTAAAAGCAAGCCCAAATGGCATGATAAGGAACTTGTAAAGCTATATCTGTTAACAGAAGTTGTTTGGGTGTTGAGTCAGTTGCTCTGAAATTTTGAAAGTCTAGCACCTTTATCTGGATAATACTTCATGAGAAAACCATACCTTTATACATTTTCTTTTAATCATCTTCATATTTACCAATATTTTCATGTATTGAAGTGCATAACTGTTGCTTTTTTCCCCCTCTGGTTTTTAAAATGTAAAGTAGATTATCTAAAGTGAAGTAATTGGAAAATGACATTTGGGCTTTATGCTGCAGATCTGAATTGTGATAGCGTCACGCTTGAAATGACTGCAAATGTACTTGTTTTGGCAATGGAGAGTAATGGAATCAAGAATTCTGGAGCCTTTTGATACCTCTTTGCGTATTCAAATGCATCTGGAAGACATATACATATATCTGTTTCAGATATATTCATGAACTTTTCATTCAACATTTGAGACTATTTTTAGCAGTGAAAGGACATTTTGCAGCCTTTCTGGGATGACATCAAAGAAGATGACTTTTGTCTGTTCACAGTTTGACAAAGTTGGGACTATTAGAAGTATGCAAAGATTTACTTGGTTCCTGTCACTTCTGGCGTACACTCAACACACAAATTTATGTAATGGCTTGTATTGTTGACTAAAACTCTTGGCCTTGGCAGATTCTGGTGATCAAGTATATGCCTTGTGGAGACCCCATGCACCACCTGGGGTTTTGCAGTCCTTGGTGACTACCTGACTCATTATCAGTGAAAACTCTTGTTATCTCTTGTTTTGAATTTTTTTCTTTTAATGGTCCTTTGTATTTGAATATACAAATTAATTGTCTTCACATGACAGGGGACCAAACCACCTACTAAAGGAGTTCTTGCCGTCAATACTAACTGCAAAGAGTCAAGACCCATATCTTTTAAATTAATTTGGTCACCTTTGGCTGGGCTATATCTGATGAAGGTGTATGAATTATGATTCACAACAAATAATACCCTCAGTAAAGGAAACCATTGCTGTTCTGTTTTGGTTCCCAAGAAGCACCCAAAAGGTTATGTCGCAATGGGCTGTATTTGTTTCCCAAGGGAAAGAACACCATCATTGTCTTCTGTTTTCTGCATCTCAGCTTCTCTAGTATCTCCTTGTTCCCTAAGGGGTTGCATTACCATCAGCTCTACTGATATGTATATGTTAAAATTTTCTGTTATCCATCCCATTTTCAACTCATGCGCACACACACACAACACACACACACACACACACACACACACACACACACACACAACACACACACACACACACACACACACACACACATACATTGCAGGATGCAGTCTTCTTATTACTGGAAACATCTATCAACAATGACAGATGCTTAAACAATAAAAACATATAATACAAAAAGATAGATCAAGATTTGTTGTAAAGAAGGCTCTGCTGGTCGTTAATATCCTTTTGCAAAGACTAAAGGTAAAGTATTAATCATGTGATGAGCAGCTTAGGAAGGTTTTGATGATGGTTAAAAGGTAGATTTTGTATCTATGTATGTCCATTGCTCAGCAGATCTTCCTGACCAACATCTTGATCTTTATAATTTTATGTTCTGGAAGTGATAGGGTTATTAATGTCATCCTCAAGGCTGCTGCTGTAAGATTCTACTTACCTAACAAACAGCTTAGGAAGGTTTCTGGCGATGGATAAAGTTAGGTTTTGTTTTTATATGAGAAAATATGGAATATTGCGTAACTAAAATTTTAGGTGTGATATCTGATTACTTTTTCTTCAAAATGACCTGCATTTTCCTTAATGACCGTGCAGGTGCCCCATCAAGCTTGGTTTTTGAGCGTGTGGATAATTCTGTTGGAACTTTCTTGCCAGTAGATCCTTGACTTCAGCATATCAGGTAGGGCATATGAACTCGTCAGATGATTTTGGTTTCCCAAGTCTCTTCAAAGCTTCTGCATTCCTCTGGCCAAGCTTCTACAAGTCATGTTCACTCGCTGCGCACAAATGCAAGAGTCAGGAGTTGTAAACAAGGTGAGACATTCGAAGCTGTTGCTAGTTTCAGTTGATATGAGTGGAATGAGGGGTTCAATCTCAAGAGAAATTATCCGTGTGGCGTCCTATAGTCCCTGAGGGTATGGTATATTTTGGAGATATTGCAGTTAAAGGGTAAGTAAAGCTTTATAGTCTCTTCCATATATATATATATATATATTTTTTTTTTTTTATTATTATTATTATTATTTTGATAATTAAAGGATTGAACTTTGATCTAGGTATGAGCCACCCCATACATGCATTGTTCTTCATGATACTGAGATGATGAGCTTTTCAAGTTCCTTTGGATTTCCAAACATTGGACAGATCAAGCAAAGGGGATTGGAGAATATTTCTTTCTGGCTTCCTCAAGCTCCGCCTGGTTTGTTTCTTTATTTGCATTGCATGCAAGGCACACCAAAACAATATATGATTTCACAAGGTTAAGATGTATAGCACTGATATGGTCACGAGGATCAGTTTTGGAAGAAAGTGTATGGGACACTTATGATGCCAAGCTTAAGTGGAACCTTTTAGCATATGGACTGTTGGCAATCAGTTGGGGACCTTTATTATCGCAGTGGCTCCAAAGACCTCCTAGGAGGTTTGCCTTAAAACTGGCAGATCTGAATGCTCCAATGGTTAGATGATACAGTTATTGATGCAGAAGTTAAAACTTTTTCTGCAGCACTTTTTGCGATTATGGTGGCTTAGTAAGAATTCATATTACTTGTCGCTTCATTTAAAATTTGAAAAAATTTTATACTGGATTTCACACTTACTTTTGGTTTTGCTGAATTAGATGAGATCTGTCTTTGTGAATAAATTAAGGAGAAAGCCAACTATGATTTCCTGGTGAAGCAGTCTTGAAATTATTTGATGCATGTTTTTATCTCTTCTCTGTTTATCAATTTCTAAATGGTACTGCCACATTACCATCCTTTCTTTTGTTCCTGCTAGGCTTCTTCCATGTGAATTCTTATTATATTTTGAGCCTTTTGCGGCTATTAAAAGATTGTAAGTCTGCTTCTCCAGAAAGTCTGTTCAAAGAAGGAAAATGTCTATGGCTTCTTGCTTTAAAAATTTTCATGATTTTATGGTATGAAATGTGTAATGTAGTGGTAACTAAGATTCAAAACCTAAAAATGCATGATTTCATTTATTTCTTACTGCTTTCATTCCAACTTTTTCCCCATTTTCCTACCTGGCAGATGGTTTTCAACACATTTAACTTCTCACTGAGTGGAATAGGGTTCAGTCTGCATGGGGAGAACTGACTACAGAATTCCTGTCCCAAGCTTTTCTCTGGCTGCAAGATCATACAATGATAAGTATGAATCTTGGGAGCCTCTAGTTGAGCCAGTAGATGGTTTTTAAGGTACTATATTTTACATTTTTATCAGAACAGATGCTAAATATGAATGATTGGAAGTATGTATAGTTTATCAAATTCTCTAAATGCATGCTGATTCTTAGAAATTTCAAATTTGCTCATGAGAGAAAATCAGAAACTTGAAAGTACTTGTTTGGTGATTTTTCTTTGCTAGTTTGTTAAATACTTTTCATAGCTTGTCGGAAGTTCAATACAGCTTAATTGAGGTTTTGTGCTTTTTTCTTAAATGGGATTAATCACTCATGGGAGAAAGAACATTGTTTTGAATTCTGAACACTTGTGGTAGGAAGTCTTGAGCTTAAATTAATGAGCCGTAAAATTCTAGTTCCCCAATGGCGTTTTCCATTGTTCCCTTCTCTGGTGATGGAGTACTGGCTTGTGTTTACTGTGGATTTTATATATCATGCCAACTCATCAGCTTTCACCACCCCCAATGGTGCCATCTTGTCTTAGAAATTCTGGTTTATGTCGCCCTAATTTGCTACAGGTACCAGTATGATCCCAGTGCGCCTGGTGCAGCTTCACAGTTCGTCTTACATCCACTAGGGACCTGAACTTGAACATATCTGTGTCTAATGCTAATATGATGATTCAACATATACAAGCTGGAACAATTTTAATACGTGTCTAAAGTATGATAACTTACAAGGTAAATTTGTCTCTCTCAATATTTTTTTCCCCCTCTTCCAATATGAAATATTGATACAGATATAGAAAAATTAATGCTTCCACAAGTGTGCAAATACAAGGGTGTCTCTGCACATATATTCATATCTGCGCACATGTGTGTGTTCATATATTTCTTTTTCTCTTTTTTTTTTTTTTGTCTTACACTAAGCGTTTGACTGGCTTGTTGTGCCTAATCTTCCTGAGACCTCTGTTTCTCACATTTATATAAGAAAGACTTTCCCCAACTTATGGTGGATGATCTATCATCGATATCCATCACAGGAGAAATTATTATATAATCCCACAAAACAAACTTGGCTAAGGACATTTTATTCAAGGCTACTGAAATCAGGATGTTTCCCAATGTAACTAGAATGCCATCTGGGGATATGAAGCCTGTTAAAGTTCCTGTTTCAAAAATATGTTGGATGCTCATTTGAAGGGAAAAACTTGCAGAAAAGCTAGGAGAATGAGTGACACTTATTATATTGGATGCACAGGTATGAGTGTAAACATGTTCATTTTATAATGTGATGGAAATATTGCTTTCTTTGCTTTTCCTTAAAGTTTAAGTACTTTTGTCTGGGCGTTGCTTTACCAATCTTAAGTTCTTAGGTGGAGCAGTAATTTTAATATGATTTAAGAGCATGTTTGACCTTAAGTTCCTATGTTTGAATGCCCTAAATACTATTTCCATTGATTGAATCAACACTATAACAGCTTTTTGACCATATAGTCTTCTATTAACACAACAGCATGGTTTCTCTTATTGGAGCCCTTGCCATTTAGATGTAATTTTATTTGTATGACTGAGCTCATATCCTGTTATAATCGATACTATTTCTGTTTTGTGTACGTGATATTTAAAGCATCATAAGAGGAAATACTGTGAAACTACAGTAAGACTGTAGCATGCACAAGATAGGACTTTTGCTACAGTGATATCATTTTCTGTCATGATGGTGTTTTGTTGGTGGTTAAATATCATTTTTCCTTCTGTTTTATTCTTGATTGTTTCCTCTGTTTAATCCTCTGTGTATGTGTTTGGATGTTAGTTCCCAAGTGTTGGAGGTTTGACTCTTCAACCCCATTGCACTGTGGCTATCCGTCTTTCTCCATGTCAGACCCCCTTTCTGTTGACTAAGCCACTGCATCAACAGAGTTTCACGCACCACGTGGAAGCATACCATATTATTCCTCCCCTCTTCTAAGCCAGAGTAAATTAATTGGAGTGATATTCTTCTTCAAAGTTGATTCCTCCGGTATGAATTTTGCACTGTGTGTTTCTGATCTTGTTCTCTTCAATATAGATGTGTGTTTTGTGTATTTTTAATGAAGTTTTCATTTTTTTTCGTTAGCTAAGCTCTGAACCTGGTCCATGGTATTTACTACTTATTTTGCATGATGATTTTGTGAAATAATAGACTCTTTTGAAATCTGGATCCAATTATAGTCTTAAGCCATGTGATCCTTGAATAGATTTGTGGAGAGAGAAACAACAATTTGATCTACAATTCTCTATGTAACTATATCCCTCTGTTGTCTATGATTCTATATTCTCTGACCAAGATACCCAAAATAGTTGTTTTTAGGTGCATTCTGGAGGTCTATTTTGCCTTAGATCAAATATTAAAATTCATTTCTAGTTTTAACTAATTAACCCTTGATGAAGATATCACTTGGTCCTTCTGCATGTGTACTCGCAAGAACCTTCCTGCTTATGTTCAAGCTGCCTTTTATGGTTAAAGTGCACCTACATTTCAAGTTGATTTTCACGATCAAAATGCAGTATCTCTTTGTTATTCCTCTCTTTATTTTAGTATTTATCACTGATTTTTACCTGTTTTGCAATTATATGGACATGGATAGGATGTACACATATTATCCATAAATTACATTCCAGTTAATGTTGCATTTGTCAACGCAATAGAACTAATCTCTTTCTCTTGTAAATTGTTTTGACTTGTGGTTGCTGATAAGCACTGTAGTTTTGAGTTCATTATGTTGTGTATGAAAAATCATCCATCATAAAGCACCTTATATGACTGTGTAAACTGTTTCAGGATTACTACACAATGGAAGTAATAGTGACTGACATGGGAAAAGGTATTGATTTTTACATATAGACCTTTTGTTTATGTGCTGTCAAAGTTTCTTGAATAAAATTTTTTGAATTTGAATATTGCTGCAGTTGAACTTGGTAGAGGTTGTCATTATTACGGGAAAATTTAACTAATTTCTTCATTAAGATTATGTACCGAACTTTTCTGTCCATTCACTTGCATTTGCTATCATAAAATTCATTGTCAGAGCTGTTGAATGTGTAACGTAAAATCAAAAAAAGTAAACATTCTGAACTCACAAAATTTGAAGGGCATTTGCCGATTCATTAGTTTCTTTCTCCAATAAATACAGTTCTCTATCCATTGAAGTCAAATCCTTGCTTTTTCTAAAAAATGATCCATATTACCTTTCCATTTTCAAAATGAGAAATCAATCAGAATTATATAAGACAAGCAATATGTAAAATTCTGGAGATGTTGAAATTAGACAAGAAGCACCTAAACCAATTAATATGGAGTGCCGATGGTTTTCAGTAATATCCGTGCTGTTTTCTGAATACAATGATACCTCTAAAGGTAGCAGGAATATATATTTCTAATGATTTTGTTATTGGCAACTATTGAATTTCTTTTGGATTACTTTCTGAACAAAGTCAGTTCAATCAATTTTTGAAAGAGAGAATGTCAGATGGACCAAAAGATCAAAAACACAGTGTTAGGCTGGCCTCCTGGCTTATGTGACCCAGGAAACTGAAGTTTACTTTTTTCAACCAAAAAAAAAAAAAAAAAGTTACCGCCGATTTGGGAAAGCCTGGTTTGATACTCTGGAATCTGGACTATTTCTATGTCATATTAATGCACATGAAATTTGATTGAAAACTTCTAATGAGGTCAGATCTTGCTTTACCTCAGTGATTTTGGTGAATTTGTCAAATGAAAAATCCAGAGAGCATGTTTTGGAATGCAATTCATTTGAGTTCTTTGGGTCTCTAGTGTTGAGGCTTTAAATTATTGATAATGTATTCACTAATGTTTTGTAAAAGGAAAATTGCCTCAGGCCCTAAAGAAAGATGATTGCTTATATTAGACCCATTTAGATCATCATTATTTGTATCTTTGTTAACTTCCATGTTTGATATTGCAGGTGAACCTGTTGGATTCTTTTCAGCTCCATTGAATGAGATAGCAGTAGATGTTGAGGACTATGTATATCAGGATGACTACTTAACCTGGATAGACTTGTGCTCAGCAGAATCTGTGGTAAAATCTCCTGTTGCATTTTCCTATTTTTCCCTCTTCCGTGATTGAGGCATTCATGAGCAGATTTAATTCTGAAATTAGTCCGTTGGTTGCAGAATGCAAGGCAAGTGAATAAATCTAAGAGTCAATGTGGTAGAGTAAGATGTGCTGTACTCTTGTCCCCCAAATCTGAAGTTGAGGACAAAGATGAAACTGCTATTGGTGGCAGAAAATCTGGATTTATTCAGATCAGTCCTGGCATGGTGGGGCCGTGGACTACTGTAAGGCTAAACTATGCTGCGCCTGCTGCTTGTTGGCGCTTAGGCAATGATGTTGTTGCCAGTGAAGTAGTTGTCGAGGATGGCAATAGATATGTAAATATTAGGTCTCTGGTTTCAGTACGTAATAATACAGGTTTTGTACTTGATTTGTGCCTTGTGTCCAAAGCTTCCGGAGAACAGATGAGGGTACAGCAGCTAAATGGTTCGAGAGATCATGGAAGTTCACAAAGAGTTGACGACAATATTCGGATAGATGAGTTCTTTGAAACTGAGAAATATGACCCGGAAATTGGCTGGGTTGGCTTTCAACCGATCCAAGATTACTCAGAAGGTAGAAGCTCCCAAAAGGTGAGTCGTTGCTGTCCTTGTTTCATTCCTCAAACATCAAAATTCAATGCATCTTAGTTGTGGTTGTCTCTGCGTTGTAGCTGTTTGCAATTTCAATTGAACTAGTTTTTAACATCAGAGAGAGTTTCTTTATCTCTAATTCTCTTTTTTCCTTGCCTGAACATTATTTTTTTTCTTTTCTTTTTTTCCTTGCCTCAGCATTACTGATTTTGCCTATTGTTTTAATCGTGTAAAGTTTAGCTCTTTTATGCAGTCCAACATACTTCCAATTAGATCTGTGCAGTATTTTACTATTGACTGCTTAAACTGCTCTCTCTCTACATCGTAGATGGGTGATAACGTGTGAACTTCCACATACATTTTTTTCCCCCTTTTTGTTAGTCTGCTATTGTGTTGGGTGGAGAAATGCTAAATATCACACACATCATTCCAAGAAAAATTCATTGGGAATGAGATGTCATATGATTTGGCACTCAAGAATCCACAAAATGAATGCAAAATCATCTCGGATTGGTTTTCTGGTGTAGATTTTGGAAGTTGTACCTTTTTTCATGTTGGGTGCTAGTCTTCGTTATTGTTTATGTCCATGGTATAACATAATTGGAAATCAATACCTAGTACTGAAGTGGGGGTCAGTACTTGCACGAATTATCTCCCAGCTACGAAAATAAACCCTGATGAGTCATTTTCACTGTTAGTAAAGCCAATGGAAAATGAGTGGTTTCGAAATCCTTCACTTGTTTTGTTTCCATGTTGTGTACAGGCAATTTCTGGATTTGAGTTACCATCAGGCTGGGAGTGGATGGGTGATTGGTATCTGGATACATCATCAGTTAACACTGCTGATGGTTGGGTTTATGCTTCTGATACTGAAAGTTTAAAATGGCCAGAATCATTTGATCCTCTTAAGTTTGTTAACTGTGCAAGACAAAGGAGATGGATCAGGAAGAGAAGACAAATATCTGACAGTGTGAGACAGGAGATACCTGTTGGACTGCTGCATCCTGGAGACACAGTGCCCCTTCCTTTATCAGGCTTGACCCAATCAGGACTCTTTGTCCTGCAATTAAGGCCTTCAAATCTTGATCGCCCAGATCAATTCTCTTGGAGCTCTGTCGTGGATAGATCTGGTCACCTGGAGGATTCTGGTAGACCTGAGGTTTCATCTGAAATTTGTGTGTCCAGTCTTGTGGAGTCCGAGGAGCTGTTGTACTGCAACCAGATTAGTGGAACTTCTTCCAGCAGTTGTCAGAAATTGTGGTTCTGTGTAAGCATACAGGCAACAGAGATCGCAAAAGATATCCATTCTGACCCTATTCAGGACTGGACTATTACAGTCAAGGCTCCTTTATCTATCACCAGTTATCTTCCTCTTGCAGCTGAATATTCTATTCTAGAGATGCAAGCAAGTGGCTGTTTTGTTGCCCGCTGTAGAGGAGTACTTACCCCGCCAAAAGCTGTCAGGGTTCACAATGCTGACTTAAGAAACCCTCTGTTCCTTTCTCTTCTTCCACAAAGGGGATGGCTGCCAATACATGTGAGATCTTAAACCAAGTCCTCTCCTTGTGCATATGCTGTTATGTTCTATATGATTTTGTCCATCTGACTTAGTTTTGTTCTCCTTTTACATTTTATTAACTTTATACACAGGAAGCTGTTTGTATGATTTTGTCCATCTGACTCAGTTTTGTTCTCCTTTTACATTTTATTAACTTTATCCACAGGAAGCCGTTTGTATATCTCATCCTCAAGGAGTTCCATCTAAAACAATAAGCTTAAGAAGTTCAATTTCTGGAAGGTTTATCATATACTGCATAACAGTCTTCATTGTACTTTAAAAAAAAAAAATTCACTATGTGTCTGAAATGTTCAAAAATCATGATATATGCAGGATTGTTCAACTTATTCTTGAACAAAATTATGACAAGGAACACCAACCACTGGCAAAAGTTATCAGAGTCTATGCTCCCTATTGGTTTGAAATTGCCAGATGTCCACCACTTACAATTAGGCTTCTGGAAACAGGGAAAAACCATACACGGAAAATTTCCTTTCCATTTCAGTCTAGAAACTTCAGTGAAGTAGATTTTGAGGATATAACAGAAGAGGAAATATATGAAGGTCATACAATAGCTTCAGCTTTGAACTTTAATGTATTGGGTCTCTCAGTGTCAATCAGTCAAGTTGGCGATGATCATTTTGGGCCGATCAAAAATCTCTCTCCTCTTGGTGACATGGTAGCTGTCAATATCAATTTTGTGAAGCCATCAGTTATGGTGAAGGTGGAGATGAATATTAATACTCTTTTTTTTTCTTTTTTTTAATTGTCTGGCAGGATGGATCACTGGATCTCTGTGCTCATGATGCCGATGAAAAATGTATGCGGCTTTTCATTTCTACAAAACCTTGCCCCTATCAGTCTGTCCCCACAAAGGTTTCGTTTTTTTCTTTTTTTTCCCTGGGTGTTTTGTGAATCTGCACATGCATCGTGGATCATCTATGTTCATTATGCTAAGTGTTTTACTTTGTCTCTCCAGATAATATGCATTCGTCCATTTATGACTTTTACAAATAGACTTGGTCAAGACATATTTATAAGGCTGAATGGTGAAGACGAACCAAAGGTTCTTCGTGCATCTGATTCAAGAGTCTCCTTTGTATGTTATGAAACAGCTGGAGCACATAAACTTCAGGTCAGTTAAATACATAACTTGGCAATATTGTTATTACTCTATCCTTGCTTTGATTAGTTATTCTTTCTCTCTTTTGCTTTTTGGGGGGTACAGATTTTTCTTCTTTTTCGTATGCACCTTATATCTTGTTCTCGTAATTGGTTTGTGAATCTTAGAAGTTGAAATATTGGCAAGCCCCTTTCTTCCTTCCGTTATATCTTTTGTGGGATAAACAACTTCCCAGGGTTACCTACTTATTTGCTGTGGAAAAAAGGTTGTCGTAATACTTCAAAGTCATACCTCCTATCTGAGCTTGGGAGGCCCAAATGAATGGTTAGAAAGAGCCAAGAGAAATTCAAGATATTGATACAAATAATGGTGATAGTAATTATAAAAAAGTGATAACAAAGAAATGAACAGTTGAAGTAGACATAGAGCTTATATAATCTTAATTATGTATTCCAGCTTGTATATTGCTACTATCACTTCTATGGGCCTGTTAAACCATTCCATATCAAGATAGCAAATAGAAAATCTAGTGCTTGTAGTATGTTTATATACTTTTGCATATCAGATTCCATTTGATCACTATTTGTTTGTACCACAGTTGCATAATCTGGTGTGTCAACTTTTCACTATTTCAACAGTCATTCAAATTTTGTTGAGTTACCACTTGACTTAAAACCTAATGCTAATAGGTAAGGGGCTAAATAATTAAGCTTTCACATGTCTGACATCTCTTCACTTGCAAGGCACATGGACTGAACACAACAACTATAATCTTCATAATTTAGCAAACAACTAGTTCACCAAACTCAAGCACAGGATATTTTAGTTCTAATTAATGTAATGGTGGAATGTGAACACTAGATCACTTGTACATAACCTGCCATCATACCATGTTAAATCACCACTTGACCTAAAAATGCTATTGATTATATGAGTTACACAAATTCTTCCAAATAGGTTGATGATTCATTCCTTATGCTTCCAATGATAGCCCACCATTTGGAAAAATGTGTTTAGAATTTTGGTTTCTTCCAGCTAGCGAGTATTGTTTAAATGTAGTTTGGAACTATTTTTAATCAAGGTATGCCATTCAAAATTAATAGGTACAATTGGAAGATACAAAATGGTCATACCCTGTTCAGATTCTGAAGGAGGACACCTTCTCGCTGGTTTTGAGGGGTCATGATGGCACACGAAGATTTTTGAGGACAGAAGTTCGGGGATATGAAGAAGGATCTCGTTTTATAGTTGTATTCCGCCTTGGATCAACCAATGGTCTTATCAGGTATGTTTTGTGTATGATAATAAGTCATCAATCAATGTGATTCTTTAGATATGGTGACTAAGAAAGTTTCCGTTAACCAGGATTGAAAACCGGACATTTGGTAAAAAGATCAGCATTCGTCAGTCAGGATTTGGTGAGGATGCATGGATTCAGTTAGAGCCTCTTTCAACCTCAGCTTTTTCTTGGGAAGATCCTTATGGCCAAAAATCTATTGATGCAAAGATCGATAGTCACGGTACCATTGGGGTTTGGAGACTTGAATTAGAAAGGACTGGTTTATATTCTGCAGAACAGGAACTAGGATTACAATTCCATGTTCTAGAAATGGGTTCCATCAAGGTTGCGAGGTTTACAGAAGTTAGCACATCAAGTTCACATGAAGAAATCAGGTCACTGGCACCTGGAAATTGGGGAACTTCTCACATGCAGAGAGAAACTCAGCACAACTCTTCACCGATCGAGCTAATAGTTGAGCTGGGAGTTGTGGGTTTTTCTGTAGTTGATCACAGACCTAAGGAACTTTCTTACTTGTACTTGGAGAGAGTTTTTGTGTCATATTCAACTGGCTATGATGGTGGAGCAACAAGCAGGTAAGATCAACTTCCATGATTGAGTAGCATTATTTCTGTAATTCACATTTCTAGCACTCATTCATTAAGGACTTGTACAGGACCTGCTTCTTTTTAGTAGTCTTAACAAACTTTTGTTCCTGTTTATTGGTGGTGCATTTTCTGTTGTACAGAGTTAACAATTAGATACTGATCTTCTATTCATTTATCAAAATCCCTAGTACAGATGTTATTCTGATTCTTCCTCATTGCTTTCTGTCAGCACTAGAATGTCAAATGTTCTATTTCAAGTTATGACCCATGTAGTCTGCGCATTTGTTTGTGCTTTTCAAGGCTTTGGTGTAACTTGTGATGAGTAGTGGTTTATTCCTCAGTGATAACTAAAAAACTATTTAATTTATAGATGAACAATGCTTCTTGGCTGATCAGAATAGACATTCTACATCCTTTTTGAGGATGGGATAGACAGTATACTGGTGAGTAATGTTTATGGTCCAGATGGACCACAAGTCACTACAAAAAAAAAAAAAAAATGATAAGGAGCTGTTTTATTTTCAGATACTGTATTGTAGTGTACACATCTTTTGTTTGTTATCATTTGCTGATAGGCATGGGGTTGAGATAATATCTGAAAGAGTGTATGATCTTATAGTCAGAACATCTGTTTTCTATCAACAGGGTATTCGTTATTAGAAATTTTGCGATTGAATCGAATCTTATTGAATTTTGTTATCATTTATGCCAGGTTCAAGCTCATAGTAGGTCATTTGCAGATTGATAATGAGCTCCCTCTCACTTTGATGCCAGTGCTTTTGGCGCCTGAGCAGGCTACTGATACGCATCATCCTGTTTTTAAGATGACGATTACAGTACGCAATGAGAATACTGAGGGCATTCAAGTATATCCTTACGTATATATTCGGGTAATGCCTTTTGTATCTTGAACCATGTGTTATTTGTTTATTCATATAATTTCATTAATGTAATGTGCATAAGAAATGGCCTTATAGGTAACTGACAAGGTGTGGAGACTTGACATTCATGAGCCCATTATCTGGGCTTTTGTGGATTTCTACAGCAATCTTCAGCTCAACCGTGTCCCTGAAAGTAAAAGTGCCACTCAAGTTGATCCAGAGATTCGCCTGGAGTAAGACTTACTTTTCCACCTTTTTTCTTATAAAAACCTGGAACAGTGGAATGCTTATATATTTCTGGATTGATTATACTTGTTAATACCAAGGAATCACACTGGAATTATGGCTTTTGTTTATTTTTTTCAATTTTACCTTGGATTTCACTGCAAAACTTTCTGGCCATCCACGACTCAAACATGAGCTACATGTCATTATAACGATTAAATGAATGCATATATAATTTCATGGCAGGGAAATGAGAGGTTTCTCTGGTAAGAAAAATGAGGTAAATTAAGAGTCTGTGTGTACGTGCGTGCACACACACACACACACATATAGAATGTTTTCACAATTTAAATTTTCTCTATCTTGGTAAATATCAATCAACTTGTAGAGTATGCATGCAAATTTCCTTGTCTCTATTTTATTTAGTATATAATCCATTTTCTATCGCATCATAATGCACTTTTTCCCCCTCTTATCCTCCTTTCATGTTTAACATATTGGTGATGAATTACCATATCTTGGGTTGCTCTTTCGTGTGCTGTACTTGAACAAACTGAACTATGTACACTAATTTCTTGCAGTTTAGAATCAGTACCAATAAAAACTAGAGAAAAAGGGTTTATATTCTCTGGAATATTTGACATGCATTAGAAAAAGCAATATTTTATATTTGACCTGCATTAGTAAAAGCAATATGTTTGGTACTTGAATTGGAGACATTATAATCTTATTTCCGTGGTTGTTTCAGCTTAATAGATGTTTCAGAAGTCAGGTTGAAGTTGTCACTGGAAACAGCACCATCTCAGAGACCTCATGGGGTTTTGGGAGTTTGGAGCCCTATACTATCTGCTGTTGGAAATGCATTTAAAATTCAGGTGAGGCTGCTGACTTAGTTCGGGTGAACAAGCTTTCATATTCCATGTTGCAAAGCTTATGCTGGATTACTGCTGAAATTAAAAAATTCACCAGTTAAAAGTGATAAACCTTTAGTTGTCAATGATGAGTAGTCATTTGGTGGCCAGAGAAATTTCCCACTAACTGCACACATTTGATGCACCATCATGCGATAGTACTAAAGCATGGTAGTCCAACATTTGGCTATGAAATTGCAAGGTTAGGACCATCTGTACACGGAAAAATGATACTCAGCACATTACAGTAAGATGACCATAAGAGGTTTTGGGTTATCTGGGTGCACCAACATCCTATGTGTTTAACAAGGAAAGAGTCTGGGAGAATATTTTGCTGTACAATTTTATATTTAATGAAAATAAATAGATAAATGGAGTTGGGGGTGTGGAGCATGATGCATAGATGTTTCTTTGTTAGTTTAAAATTTGATTTGAAAGGTAAACTATGCTGCCTTCTTCTGAAGCATAGTTGTGAACCGGTGTATGCATTTTAATTCATAGCATAGCATATTGATTACTTCCCAAATTGGACATTCATCATCCACTCTCGCAACTTCCATCTCGGAGTCATAAATAATTCCCCACTCAATTTCAAGAACCATTTACCACCTTAATACACTTTCCCTATTGCAATGGCATCCTTTGCATTGACTTGGGTTTCTTTAAGAGAGGACATTATATTGTCACCTTAACTCAAGGACATTTTAGCGTTAAGCAGCATAACATTCTTTGTTGATATGGGGGCTTTGATGTTTATTTCAGGTGCACCTAAGGAGGGTGATGCACAGAAACAGATTCATGAGGAAGAGCTCAATTATTCCTGCCATTGGAAATCGCATTTGGAGAGATTTGATTCATAATCCTTTGCATTTATTATTTTCAGTGGATGTTCTTGGTATGACAAGTTCAACATTGGCTTCTCTCAGTAAAGGATTCGCTGAGCTTTCGACTGATGGGCAGTTTATGCAATTACGGTCAAAGCAGGTCACTTTTTTTTTTTTAAATATAATTAGATAACTATAATAGTACTCTCTCAGTAGGGATTGAGTCTTCGATATGGGATCAGGTTTCATCAAGGAGAATCACTGGGGTGGGTGATGGAATTATTCAAGGAACAGAAGCTCTCGCCCAAGGTGTAGCTTTTGGAGTTTCTGGAGTTGTGAGAAAGCCCATGGAGAGTGCCAGGCAGAATGGTTTGTTAGGACTAGCTCATGGGCTTGGACGTGCCTTCCTAGGATTTGTTGTGCAGCCTATGAGTGGGGCACTAGATTTTTTCTCATTGACTGTTGATGGAATTGGTGCAAGTTGTTCTAAATGCTTGGAGATGCTCAATAATAAGACCATCTCCCAGAGGATCAGAAACCCTCGAGCTATCCGAGCCGATGGTATTCTGAGAGAGTATTGTGAGAAAGAAGCTGTTGGTCAGGTACAGCTGGTCTCTTGGTTTAATACAGTAGGTTGATTGTTTGTCGGTGATTTAAACCAGAAGTGATTTTCTTGCTTGTTTTTGCCTTTTGTTTCCAGATGGTACTTTACCTCGCAGAAGCAAGTCGGCATTTTGGCTGTACTGAAATATTCAAAGAGCCTTCAAAGTTTGCTTGGTCCGACTATTATGAAGAGCATTTTGTTGTGCCATACCAAAGAATTGTCTTAGCGACTAATAAGAGGGTCATGCTGTTACAGGTTAGTGACTGAGAAGGTGTGAATTTGTGTATTAACTTTCAAATGAATCTTTGTCTTCTTAATCCTGTTTTTCTGCTCCATCCAGTGCCCAGCTCCTGACAAAATGGATAAAAAGCCTTGCAAGATCATGTGGGATGTGCCATGGGAAGAACTCATGACAGTGGAGTTAGCAAAGGCAGGCACTCGACAGCCTTCTCACTTGATCTTGCATCTCAAGAATTTTAGGAGATCAGAAAATTTTGTTCGAATAATAAAATGCAGTGTTGAAGAAATGGAGGAAAGTGAGCCACAAGCTGTAAGGATCTGTTCAGTTGTGCGTAAGATGTGGAAAGCATATCAATCTGACATAAAAAGCCTAATCCTGAAGGTAGTTATTCTGCATAAGTTTGTACTATTTTGTTACATAACCACTTAGCCTAAAAGCTGGAGCAAGTAGGTAAGGCTCTGATGATGTTTAAGATTCAATGCCTCCCAGCAATGTCCGAGATGGAACACAATTGCAACCTCAATCTTAACATCAAACTCAACATACTATACCATTTGGTCAAACAGGCTCTGATTTCATATCAAGTACCCTTTTTTACCTAAAAATTAAGCTTATTGTTTATATGTAGTTGATTTATAGGCGCTATTGAAGAATTAAAATGTATTTTAGATGTCATCAATATAATTTAAATAACATTCTCAATACACAGGTACCTTCAAGCCAGAGACACGTGTATTTTGCTTGGAATGAAGCTGATGGGAAAGAACTGCGCATGCCTAATAAAGCCTTTTTGAAGTCAGAGAATTCTCATCATTTAGTTCCACGTCTGATGAGAGGAGATTTGTGAAACATGCTATCAACTTCATGAAGATCTGGACCAGTGAGCAAGAATCAAAGGCCGATGCACCTTGTGCAGAAAGGAGGTGCTTCAGAGCTTAGCATGATCGATTGCCATTTTTCCCTGATTCATTTAGTTACTATTTTCTTTCTATTTTGAGCATATTGATGTTGAGGTCCCACTCTGTTGCAGTGTTAAATATGTTTGTTTTGCTTTGTTGACAGGCTTCACAGGATACTGGAATATGTAGTATTTGGCGACCAATTTGTCCTGAGGGGTAATCATTGATTTCCTTATCCTTCCATTTTCACAGATCTAGTATCTATTGGAGGTTTTCTTTTATTTTTATCTTATTTAGTAATGGTTCTATGACTACTCCAATATCACATATGCTAATTATAGGAATTTTTGGTCTACTATTTGGCGTTTCATGTAGTTTTTGTAGTTTTTTGCAGTGCCTGAACAACATTTTTTTCCCCCTCTTCAGGTACGTCTCTATTGGGGATATAGCTCATGTTGGAAGCCATCCCCCAAATGTTGCTGCAGTTTACCATAACATCGATGGACAGTTTGCGCTTCCAGTGGGTTATGACCTGGTAAAATGCATTTGCTGAATCAATTCTTGTGAAGAAGTGTATTTGATGAGGGCTTTCTTAACTCAACTGTCTAATGTCTCGATATGGTCTTTCTACAATTAAAACTTTTAAAATGCTGCACAATTCATAACCGAAAAATGCATTTGGGCAAGGGAGATGCATCTTTGAAGCAATTCATTTTAACAGAGATTCGTCTTGGACATTTTAGTGCTTCCTCCCTCTCTGGTTAATGAAGAGGCTGCTGTTATGATCTATATTTATTCAGTTTATAAGCAAAGTTGTGTCTGTACCCTTCATATTTCCCAGCTGAATCGCATGCATAACTGCTAAGCACCGTTATTCTTTTTTTTTTTAATTTAAATAAATTTCATTTGAATACGGTCAAGATTGTAAAAAAGTGGATTAGGTTACAACTTTTGCATAACTTCAATTTATTTAAAACACTGCATTATTAATAATTCAAATTTATCAAAACCCCGATTATTATGACTTCTGCATGATTGTTTCTGCCCTTTTTATTAAAAAAAAAAAAGGGTAACATTCAGAGATGTGCTGCAGGTGTGGAGAAACTGTGCAGATGACTACACTAGTCCTGTGTCAATTTGGCATCCTCGTGCTCCGGAGGGATTTGTCTCTCCTGGATGTGTTGCTGTAGCCGGTTTTGAAGAGCCGGAGCCAAATTTGGTTTACTCCGTGGCAGAATCACACGTTGAGGAAACAGTATTTGAAGATCAACAGATTTGGTCTGCACCAGATTCATACCCCTGGGCTTTTCATATTTATCAAGTCCGCAGTGAAGCTCTTCACTTCGCTGCTTTAAGACAAACCAAGGATGAATCTGACTGGAAGCCAATGAGAGTTCTCGATGACCCGCAGCCTTCATCCCATTCCGAAGAAGCCAAGTAAAATTATATGCTTATATTGTGATATACCCACTTTGAATATTTAGGTCGTAAATATTGGCGATGCCGAGGACAAGGTGCTTACCATGCATGTTCTCATCAACTTGTACGGTTGATAGTAGCTCACCCGCCCTGTTTTGTATTGAATTAATCCATATTCTTTCTTTCAAGGGACAAGTTTCCCCGTCTCATTGGGATGCTTTTTCCAATAATTTCAGAGCTGTGTATTTGTTCAACGCACGGAAATACAAAATCGAACATTGTACCCTGGGGAAAAAAAAAAAAGAAGCAAAATATAGTGGGTACGAAAACAAAAAATGTGAGAGTTGTTTTTGTTCAAAGCTTTCTTGGGCTAGACGTCTCTCCTATTCTATTCTTTGTGGGAACGTATGGATAGCGTCCACTTGAATAACTTTGTATTATTACAATATATTTTGAAATTTTAAATGTATTATTCTATCTTTATTTAAAAATTTTATTTTATTTTAATCTTATTCAATTTTAAACTTCATTGGTAGTAAAATTATTTTTACATTAAATTTTATATTTAATTAACTTATGGGTTGAATAAAATTAAAAAAAAATTATTCTCAAATCAATTTGTAAAATAGTGGATTGGATATGAAATAAGTCTAATTTACATTTGATTTATAACCATGTGGATTTAATTTGAATTTTTCATCAATTTTTATATTAGATTGGATAGAAAATTTATAATTCATAAAGTAGTAGATAGGATATGGATTAATATCTAACCTATAAAATTTTATCAGAGTATTTTACTTTTTTAGGAAGTACTAGTGCTACATCAAATATACTTGGCAATATATTTCTTGTCACTAAATTGCGTTGCAATTGCCGAGCAGCGGCTGACGGTGACAGCGAGACTGTGAGTGATGAGCCCGTGACCGTCCGTGCATGAGGAATGAGCCTATGAGAGGCAGACTGTCGTGAGGGATGTGAATTTATGAACGGTTCATTATCCTCGCCCGAGCATTATTTGAGCGTTTTTAGATCTTTTACAACATACAAAATCCATACAAGAAGACACGCGCACACACACACACATATATATGTCTAAAGATTTTAGAGTGGTCTCGACTCGAGTGAGGATAATCGCTATTTATTTGATTTTAACTTTGCAGAACTTGCGTTGCAATTGCTGGAGCGCATTACTGCATTACTGCTGATCACAGGAATTTGCTTACAGAGCTATAATTCGACACAAAATTCATGTAGCACAC